>OVAF01000612.1:0-10134 GCA_900406245.1 Odontarrhena argentea | reverse complement strand
AATCGTCCTGTCGATTTCCGACAAAAGTTAGATGATGGTGTGAGGAGCAAGAATAAATCAAGAAGGATTAAAACGACGCCGTTTTCGACTTCGCTTCCGGTTAATGTGCCGATGATGAGGAGATATTCGTCGGAGGACGATGAGGAATATTCCGGCGAGAAAATGGTTCCGCCGCATTTGATAGTCGGACGGAGGATGGAAGGTGGTCAAATGGCGTTTTCCGTTTGTACAGGTAACGGAAGAACTCTTAAAGGTCGAGATCTAAGCCGGGTTCGTAATTCGGTTCTTAGGTTAACCGGATTTTTGGAAGCTTAAACCGCCTTCAGATTCTTTTTATCAATTTTTTCATACTTCCGATTTTTATTTTTGGTATTAGGGGAAGAAAAATATGTTATCGTTATTGTTTTAGTTAATTTAAGGTCAAGAAGGAAAATGTCAACAAAAAAAGAACATTTTATTTCCTTGTCTTTTTTTTTTTTCTAATTCTTGGTTTTGATTTTTTTCTTAAATTGTAATAGAAAAAAACAGAAGAAAAATATATGTANNTGGTTTTGATTTTTTTCTTAAATTGTAATAGAAAAAAACAGAAGAAAAATATATGTACGGTCATAAATTATTAAATGTTATTTTCGCAATTATGCAATTGGATTTGTTGTATAACTAATGAATAATAGTGTTATAATTTATGAATGTATTATTAAATTATGAATTGTATTATGAAGATCTCTGTAGAGATTGGAATATTGTTTGATGATCCAATGAAGATTAGGACAAAAGACGAACAGAAACAGCTGTTCTGTTGTAATTGATTGAGAGAGAGACATCTCTCGCCGGTGACATCAACTCAAAATATGCATTTTTCTAATATAACACTATTATTATAGTATTCATATTCTAATAATTATTATTCCAAACATTATAAAATGGGTTTATCAGTGCAATCNACGTGTTCAAGAGAGAAAAAAATTGATGGTCAAGTAAATTCATCTCGATTTGAAGATATTAAATTACCATTTGTTAGGTATACTAGACTAATTCCTTATTAATCGTTATAAAAATTACCGTTGACATACACGGTCAAAATTAATAATATCTACAAAATATGATTATAAATTTGCAGTCGATCTTATTGTTATGCATTTGTGTACTTCGGATTGTTTACCTTTCCCACCTGTTTATTTGAATACTAATTATGATAACAAGTTGTATAAAAGTTGACAAATGATTCAAAACCTTAAGTGTATCAAGTAGAAATACTAAGATAAATAATTAAGACATTCGTGTAATTAGTCTTTGTTACTAGCCGTCTCCTTAGAATTTAAACCTCGTGGTTATACCTTTGACATGAATCTAGAGCCATGTTCTTATCCACTAACTCTCTTTTAACTGAGTTGATTATTCAATCTACATTATAATATATGAAAGTGTCACGCATGCTTTTCACATTCGAATTGCGTTATAATATAGTTTAACAGAAGATTATATAAAAATTCAAATCTGACATGCCTTAGACCAAACTTCGTTTTTCTATATAATTAATCGTGCATTTCTATACCACTCATGATGTTTCAGGGAGATAATAAGTCATGCTATTATTGCATAAAACTATCCTTGTCTGTTATATAACAAACAAATGACCAATTGTTAATTTTCTTTGTTTGTGTACAATTATAATGCGACCAATTCAAACAATAATGGTCGTTTTATTTTACCAATAATTTACGACTCTCATGTGAGGTTCATGAAAATAAATATACAATTATAATATTTTTGTCCAATTCTTATTTTGTAAATGATAGTTTTATGTGGTATTTTTCTTTCGATTCGACATATTTTTTATAAAAAGGTTACGAGTCGGGTAACGGGTGAAGAATGGATAACATGTACCAGCCCTACCATCAATGCCATTGCCTTATCATCGAATTCAAACTAGGTCTAATGGATAACAAAGAAAACAAACACAGAATTGGCTAAATGTACAATGTTTCACAAAAAGTGTTGAGATGAGATGGAAGTACCAACTGGACCACGTGTGTGATCAAAACTTTAACAGAAATCTGATTGGGCTCACACAAAATGATATGTTTCTTTTTACATTCACGTGCATTCTTCTTTAGCCACAGCAATTTCGTTTTTTCTCCTTTTTTTTTTAACGTGTGCAAAGAGACAAATCCCAAATCATTTAGCTTGTCCTTTTCTCAATAACTCTCTTGAAAGGCTTATCTTTCTGTTGGCCCAAGTTAACATTTATTACTCACTTTTGCTTTTAGGTGGATCTCTGCAAATTTTCACCTATGAAAGGGACTTTCTACAAGTTCTTTTAAAAAAAAAACAAAAAAATGATGTCCACAAGTTGAATCAAATTGTTGTGTAATGAATCATATGAACAAGAATGTTGTGACAATGTGTAAAGCTATGAGATACAACAATATAATGCGACCAAGAGGTTGATTCTACAACAAAAAGCTTTGGTTCTGGTAAAAAGGCTCTCACATTTTTCCTATAGAGATGGTTAACTTACAACTTTAGCTCTCATAATCGCCTTGTCTTTGTCATGCTGTTTTGGTTGTTCGGCGCATATCCAAACTTGCTGAAGTCTAGTTTAGGAGATAACCTTTTTGATGAAACGAGGAAACAAAGCAAACAAATTACTCTCTGTTAGATTATTGCATCAATCACCAAACTAATGGAGATAGCAGATTTTAAGAGGTCAAAATGTTTACCCTTTAGACGGACAAGTGTTACGGATATCTTTGAGAGGTGCACGTAGACCGCTAGCACGAGAGCCAGACCCAGACCCAGAATATCTGAAAGATGATATAGCTGAGACAAATCTTTCCACTGATTTCTCTGCTATTTCTGAGTAATGCCCAATATGTGAAATGTTGGATCCAAACTTCTCGGCATCCTTTGTTTCAAATGATGTCTCTGCATAGACAGCTTCACAGGATGCAACAAGAAAACTATTTTAGTTGAAGATCCCATTGCCTATAACCATTGTATACATATATGTATTGAGGGGGACTGAATATCTACAATTACCTGGATCAGTTTCATCCATCCGCATATGCTTGGAATTCATATTTTCCTGAAATGGTTAGAAAAGTTAATAAATGGTTAGATTATGATAGCATGAGCAGGACATGGGCTAATAAAAGTTAATACCCAATCTAACCTTTTGAAGGTGATCATCTGAGTTAAGCTTCCTTTTCCCTGTTGTAGGTCCAAAAAAGCTATCAACTGCAATGGAGTTGATAGGTGTAACATTCTCGGGAATACTAAATGGGGAAAGGATCTCAACGGATGGTGTCTCTTCTTCTTTACTGATGTGATGGTTTATATTGTGGATATGTGTTGTTCTCTCAGTCAACTCGTCCATGGCAGAGAAACTCACTTCTTTGGCATCTTCATGATCGTTGTTGACTCGCTCATGATGGAGACTTGTTGCTATAGCTCTGTGACTCTCTTCTCTACTACACGCGCTTGACTGGTTTATCACAGTTTTAACAGTCTTTTTCTGACCAATCACAGAGCAATCATTGAGACAAGGGGTCGATTGTTTGAGACGTGTGTCCTCCTGCTTCTGCTTAAAATACTTGCTTCTTACTATAACCTTCGAACTATCTGCCTTTGGCCTCTCCACTAGTTGTTTGACGTACCTATGATCAAGGTCCTTATGATTTCTTTCCATGGCATCTAAAAGATTATGACACGTAACGAGTCAGTATAGAACGTTTTTAATACAAATATTTTTCAGTTGAGATAAAAGCAATTGTACCGTAATCGGGTGACTTTTTGTTCTCTGCAACTTTGCCAGGACATGCATTCTCACCCTAAAGACAAAAAGAGATTAGAGCTGGTGCTACAAGTTCTGCGAACTATCATATGGTCCTTCTAGTTACTTACCAAGCTGTATACCGGGGATTCGTTTGTTGTCTGACTCGAAGGAGCGTCTAAATCTGTTGCATTATCCTCAGGAGGGCTTGGAGACTCATACGTTGGGATCAGAGACACTGGTGATATCCTAGGAGCCTTGAATTTTCTTTTTGCCTCAACAGATGCAAAGCCTTTCAGATGTTAAGTAGAAAACATAGTCTAGTTCAAATATTGCCAGTGTCAACTAAGATCTTACTTAACCAAGTTTCAAGGTAATAAACAGCCAAGGTAACATAAAAGGATACAGAAATACTTGGTGAGAAGGTTTTTCTGGACTGGCAAATCAAGCTTTTTCTTAAGAGTCTCAGGTTTGAATTTTTTTAAACTCAAACTATCATCGAGAGCCAGCTTAGGAGTAGTAACACTCTCAGCCTATACATTGAAGAAAACAAGATAACAAACTCAGTAAGAAAAACGGAAAAGAAAGAGAGGGAGAGATTCAAACTTCAAAGTATACAGAAGTCAGGACAATTTACCTGGAATGGCATCTGTGTGAACGGGTCAATTTGGCCTAGTGCTATACCCTTAGCAATATGTTGTGCCATTGATGTGAACAACGTTAAGGAATCAATTGAAATGTGATACTTAATCGATCATAATAAATGGAGACTAAATATAAAAATACTTGTCTCAAAGGATATGGGCCTACAAAATCAGAATTTTCGCCAAAGTCATCAGAGATGTCAGACAAGTGTACAAGGTCTTCAAATTTTGGGTCATAGACACGTTGATGCTTGAAAGTCAGTATAGCCTTCTTGAATGACTCTTCATAAAAAGGAGGAACGGAAACTGTGCTGTACTTTAAGTGCTTTATCACCTATACATGCACATTTTTTAAAATACTAAGTCCATAGGATTAATGCAGGAACAGCTAAAACTACTTTTGTAAGAACTTGTGGTTAAAGTATCAGCATATTCTAGCTTTTCCAAATTCCTTGTTGTCAGATGAAATCAATTGAGGAAAGAATGTATACCCTGTCATAACTCTTGAACTTTGAAACGAGTGCATGAGCTCTTTTGAGTCCCATTCCTGGAAGTGACTGCAAGTAATCACAGCCACTGAATATGCACATCTCGAGAATCATCTGGCTTGAAAATCCATAAAGGTTGAGGTCCTTATTTATGGACAGCTTGGAGGCTTGAAACTCAACAGCATGACCAAACTTGTCCATTTTAAAAATGATCTGCAAAATAAAAATTGACAGTTGAAGGCAGAGATGAATAGATGATTATACACTGGGATGGATAAGGAATTAATATTCTATCTATCAGTTAAGGGAAGGGGAAAGACTGATGAATGGCAAATGATCTGACACAGAGTGTTCAGAAAGCTTACTCTTTGGCAGCCAAAAGGTATGAGATCTGAATCCTCGGTGATAATTGCATCAACTTGCTTGGTAGTAGCCAAGAATGTCATTTGTGCATCAGCCTCATATGGGGCAACAACATAATCAACATTTTCCTGTCTCAGAACCTTCCACGGTAGAAAAATTTCACTTCAAACAGATTCACAACAAAGCAAGAGAAATAAATACAAATTATTTCATCTGTAGGAACTACAACTTAGACAGCCAACGGTTACCTGTATCAACTCATGTGCAATAGCAGGTGAAATGTCAACAGCCTTTTGATAGCACTCATAAGCAGCCGAGGAATTCCCGTTTGAGTCATGCTCCAACGCACGTTCCAGATTCTCCTTTCTGGACCTGAACTTGTTTGTTACAGAAAGGAGCAGAAATTGGACTAAGATTTGTTTAACAACAACCAAGAAACAAACATAGGTTTGCATACTGTTCCTGAATAAGTCAGCGGATGTTTCCATACCTTGCACGTTTATTCTCTTGCTCTAGTTTCATTGGTAGCGGACCTCCATCAAAGACAAGAATGGGCTTCACTCCATGATGACGGAGTAAGTTCACTCTATGCATACAGTATTGAATATGCCTGAAAGAACAAACAGCAGTAAGACCTGTTATCCTCAGCAAAACCAGATTCAGATCGCAAAGATAAATAAGTACTTTCAATTGCCATTCCCTTACACTAACTAAATAAATGAAACAAACAAAATGCATATCAATCACGATTTGATTCTAAGCAAAATGCTTCCTAGTGTATCTGGGTTCAGAACCAGAACACTCAAGTTGTAGTTGAATCACCATAAGTAAAGACAAGGAAACATCAATCACAGAGAAACAAGTGAAATTTCCAGAACATCCAAATCTTACGGGTTAAGTTAATCAGACATCCTCAAGAGACCAAAATCAAAGAACCCATCAAATCTTCACGAGGATTAAACAAAAAAACCTANAGACAAGGAAACATCAATCACAGAGAAACAAGTGAAATTTCCAGAACATCCAAATCTTTCGAGTTAAGTCAATCAGACATCCTCAAGAGACCAAAATCAAAGAACCCATCAAATCTTCACGAGAATTAAACAAAAAAAATGNAGGATTAAACAAAAAAACCTAATTTTTCTCGGTATTATTAACAAAATAGGATCAAACACATCGAGATAGCGAAACCCAATTTCTACATTTGGGGGAAAACAAAAAATTAATCGATCTTACCTCGTGGTGGGTAATCCTTTGCAAAGCTCTCGGCTACAAGAGAGTGCACCTTTGTGTAGCCACGAATACGTATCAACGGCGACGCTACAACCTTCAAGCTCCTTGATATGAATCGGTGCCATTATCGATTTCAACAATGGCAAAAGCCCTTGAATACCCATTTCTTCGATTTCCCTCTTCCTAATTCCAATTCGATTCGGAAAGGGCTTTGGAGTGAAACCCTAATTTCGCTCTGATGATAACATTTCAGAGCTATGGAGTGAATCGAATCGAGAGAGGTTTTTTGTTTAGCANCGATTTCAACAATGGCAAAAGCCCTTGAATACCCATTTCTTCGATTTCCCTCTTCCTAGTTCCAATTCGATTCGGAAAGAGCTTTGGAGTGAAACCCTAATTTCGCTCTGATGATAACATTTCAGAGCTATGGAGTGAATCGAATCGAGAGAGGTTTTTTGTTTAGCAATTTTCCAGAAATATGGCGGGAAAATAATTGGGGATTTTGACTAAATTGGTATCTGGTCAACGTATACATTTCCAAATTGGTTCAGATTTTTGCTGGGCTTTTTGTGATTCAGATCTGGTTTTTAACTTGGTGGTGATTAGACTATATTTTTGTTTTTAATCAACGATTAGACCGCGGTAAAATCAATTTCAGTCTCATGTTTTAACGGATCAAAATAAACTATTGGTTTTTCGTTCACATAAACTAAAAATTATATGATTTTTTTTTTGTTGGATGCAATGGTCAAAATTGATTCGGGTAAGATATTACGTGCTTACAACTTTAAAAAAATATATAACCATTCTTGACCTTTATAGCAATTGTCGGACTGGTTGAACAGTTTTTTTGTTACTATTTATAGCAATTGTAACGAGTATTGTGTAGCTAAATTTGTAGCTACTCACGACTTTGACCACTAATACATCTACGAATAATTTCCGACAATTCACAAAAATCCATCTATTCTAAAATTATTATCACAAACCAAAAATTGTAGCAACATTTGAAACAAAAGACAATATGTACCAATAATTACTCTATGTTCACTAAAACAATTGTCAACCACTTTGGAAGTATTGAATCAGAACCCCCTTATTCGTTTCTTACAATTTGTTCCTCAATCTGTTGCTTCATTTTCTTCTCCTCACTTTCCGATAAAAGTTATGGGCAACAGAATCTCACAAGAAGTGGGGTCGGCGCTGTAAAATACTTTCTCTCATATTCTTGACATTCACTGAGTCGTAGAATCAAAACATCAATCGAAACGCGGAGATACCCTTTGCTCCCGATGTCTTCACCATGCGATGAACGGACCTACATGAAGCTCTCTCCCCCTTTTGTTCCCGCTCCTGTCACCGAGACAGCATGCATGCCCACAAACATGAAATTTTGATATTCTTGGTTCTTAACTTGGTGGTGATTAGGTATTTTGTTTTTATCAACCATTAGACTACTTTTAGACCCAGGTAGAATCAAATTTCAGTCTCAAGTTTTAATGGAACAAAATGAAATACTACATTTATTTTGGTTTAGTAACCAGATTCATTCATTTGAACTAAGAATTATATGATTTTTTTTGTCAGATCCAATGGTCAAAATTGATTCAATAAGATATTACGTTCTTACAATTAAAATAAAATTAACTCATGATCTCTAAGTTTTTCTCTTATTACTTCAAATAGTTGTTGTCCTAAATTTACACAAACTTTCAATATCTTAACTTTTTTTTCCTTTTTGTTAACGAGAGTGACTGATTCTCTCAAGTTTTTTTTATCCAATTCTCTTTGGTTGGTTGTTTAATTTTTATTGAATTCAAAATGGTATTTGAGTAAAAAATTAAATATGATTGGAATATAGGCATTGCCGCTCCTAAAGGTTGCATATGTAATCGGATAAGAGCTTCTCCCATGGTCATTTCTCCATGTTGGTATGAGTATATTATCCCGATTTCACTAAATTGTACCCACTTCAATAAAGACAATCCTCCAACATATATCTACAAAAACATAAAACATTTTAAATGATTAGGAATGATTTTATAAATAATCGAATAGTAAAATATAAACATGCATGTTTAACACTAAATTTGAAAAATTATGAATATCGTGGTGTTTCTAATCTTTCACCGAACAATAATAAGGCCGCCAATTCACTTTTGCCATTTCATCAGGGACTCCCTATTATTAATTTATTCCCAATAATTACGATTGGAAGGGACTCTATCTTTGGTATTTTTTTTCTCCTACGCGTCAGGAATAACTTTCACATGAGTGTAAACATCGACAACATCAATATTAATATAAATACTTTCAAATTGTAAAGAACATAAAGATCACATCTAATTTTATTACCCTCACCTCTGGCATGGAACATGATGTTGTTTCTTATACTTTCATCACATCTCCAATTTCAGGTTGTAGCTTGTGAATCAGTTTTGAAAAATTTAAAACGTAATGCAAATAAGAAGTTTTTGTTCAAAACACATATGTCTTGGAAAATAAACAACTTAGTACTGATCGAGCTTATTTATCTTTCAAATTAACCAAATATTGAACCAGACAATAAACTTAATTCGGCCTAGATATTGTTTTTTTTTTTTTTTAATTTGTCTCACCTTTCTATAATGAGTAGGATAATTGAAACAAGAGTTGTGTCCAAAGCCACACATACCAGTGTCTAGATAAAACTGACTACAATTTCACCAGGACAACATGGATACACATTGGATTGCCTAAGTTCACGTCTCATGTCTCATCTGACTGTTGTGATCATTTGATATCCTTGTGAATTTAGTCCCTCCTTGTTATTAGAAAAAAAAATGTAAAGCAATAGCAAGTAGATAATAAAAATTTGTCGATATAGAGAAGGATAGTTAGATTATGGCCATGAATATAGTGACCCATTAAGTGCGGATTAGACAAAAAAATTATTTTATTTCTATTCATGTTTTATTATGTACTGGCTTTAATGGAACAAGATAAAGTACATATATTTTATAAATTTGGCGGATGTGCAAGTTCCTTATTTAATTTTGTTTACGTAACGAGATGATCATTCACATGAACTATGGATTGTATACTGGCAACAAAGTCCATCACAGAGAGAAAAACCGGCAGAGCAGCTTGGGGGAAATATATGCGGCTGACTAGAGAAATGTAACCTTGACGAGGTAGGAAGATTTTGAAATGGAGATGAGTTAATGTCAGATTGATCTTGAAAGAGTCGTTGCTTGTTGTAGGATGAAACTCTGTTTAATGGGTTTATAAAAAAAAAAAAAGAAAAATCTTTAGGGAAGAGCCAGTACGGTATATTTTTTCTATATTAAGTAAAGCAGATTATGCCAATTTAGATTTGCTAAACACAAGAATGTAATTATCAACCACATGGACTCAATCCAGCTCGGTGGATACCGGAACCTGGTTTAGCCATCTGGATTGTCAAATTCAAAATATAATGTTATCAAACATACCGATGCCTGATAAAGAGAAGTGACAATAATAGCTGAGGTGAAAAAGAAATGTATTCATTAACTAAATAAAAACTACACAAATTCATCTTAAAACACACATTTGTTCTTTTTAATTTTGATGGGCTGGCAATTAATTTCGAGCGTCATGTTACCGGATT
>OVAF01000611.1:0-34727 GCA_900406245.1 Odontarrhena argentea | reverse complement strand
AATATCCCATAATACTGATGTGTTATTCATTGAATATAAAATCGACAAGTGGATATTGGTATAGGTATTCTAAAATTTACTGAAAATAAAATATCTCAAATTTTTTATCATTAATTTTTAAAAATGAAACATAGGATCAACTGAACATAAGAAAGTAAATCGAAAAAATAGAAAAGTATAAAAAACAAAATACTTTATATTCTACCGTATCATTCGTGAAAATTTTGAAACATCAAATTATATTTCAAATTTTAGGATATCATTACATGCATTGCTTTATTCTCAAAAAGATATACAAGGATATATTTTTATAATAACACTAATGTTACAAATGACTTTTTCTAGACCAAAATATATGGACATTATATTGTCACACATTGTCTTTATACAAAATCTGGTTACCAAAACATGAAAAGAAAACTTATATATACAAAAATCTCCAACTTGCAGAATCCAATAAGAACTCTCTTTTTTCTCCTCTTTATAAGAAACCCTTACTTGCTAGCTATTCATCTTATATCAACTTTCATCACTCACTCTCTTTTATCATCTCTCTCTCTCTCTCTAGCTCTCTTATCTTCTCCATCTCAAGTAGTTATAAGATTAATGGCGTCAAACGCAAGAAGCTCGAGCTCGTCATGGACGTTTAAACAGAACAAGATGTTCGAGAGGGCCTTGGCAGTTTACGACAAGGACACACCCGACCGATGGCACAATGTGGCAAATGCTGTGGGAGGAAAATCTGCAGAAGAAGTGAAGCGTCACTATGATATTCTCGTTGAGGATCTCATCAACATCGAGACTGGTCGTGTCCCTTTGCCTAATTACAAGACCTTCGAATCTAACTCAAGAGGCAACAATGACTTCAACACGAGGTATATACTACGAACTATTTAGATCTCTACGATATGTTATGTTAAGTATATACTAACTATTAATTATGAAAGTTGGATTATAACAGAATTTTATGATTTATTTTGTGAATTTCATTTCTATTACGATAATATGTTATATACAAATATGTTTACATTAATTTACAACAAAACACTCTTTTTCGTGAAACATTTTATGAAACTCACCAATATGAACGACAAATACATACTGGTTATACCAATCCATGTTGGTTCCAATCATGATCGAAAAGTTATTTACTCATGGTTCGAATCATCCTTCAACGGTTCTAGCTAGCTAGGCATGTATTTGTGAGCTAGTGTTGATGCTTTAAATGATAACGAAATTGACCGAGAGTCAACAGTTCAACTGGTAAAAATCTTAGGCAAAGTCTAGATGTTGTTAATTAATTCGAGTGGCGCTTGGGATAGAATCTCTGGTCTCGGAGGATATATACGGTCTAAAACCAAAACCTTTTACTAAATTAAAAAGAAAAAGAAATGACAACATAATCTATATGATTCTTTCATAGCTTCTAAGATCAGTTTGAGATCTAAAATTTTCATGATCTTTTTTGTCGAAATTACACATAGATTTCATTTTAAAAATATTTATACAAACTCTTGTAATACGATTTTTAAAAATGTAAATGCTTACGTAATTTTTTCTTTTAAAAAAGATTCTATATTTAATACTACGAATCACTAATTAACAAAAAAAAAAAAAAGATAAATGTTCACATGAAAATTAATCCTTTCTTATACTAGATCACATGCAAATTGCCTTTACTAGTTTTTGATGCTCATTGCATTATACATCATGATAAGATGTACGTAAATAGATATATTGGTTAATCCTACTTCTGTACATGGTCGGTGGTCGACCACATAGTGTTATTTATATTACAAGTTGTTAAACCAAAACTCGAGTTTTGCGAAACCTTTAATTAACGATATCTCAAGTTGTTAATTAATTAATTATGTGAATGGAATCTAATCAACAAGTTTTGCGAAACCTTTAATTAACGATATCTCAAGTTGTTATTTAATTATGTGAATGGAATCTAATCAACAATGCTTGGATAATTATATTTAAACATGGCTCTTAATCATGTTCATATATATTGATTAATTTACAGGCTAATGAAGAATTTGAAGATCTAATGAAGAATTTGGAGATCTAGTGGAGTTTCTTACATTAACGTGGAGAAGTTGTTGTAAAGATTCAGAAAGATATATATGTGATTATCTCATGTCTACTGATTATGTTTGTATTTTTCATTCCCTTTTCGCATTTGTCTATTGTGTTATATTTTAATTGAAGAAATGAAACTTGGTTAAATTAAGATAATCAAATGATAAATCAAGTGGAGAATATAATAAACCTTTGAAAGCCGACAAGAAAATAGATTCTTCTCCTAATTTAGCAAATGGGGAAGAGTGATTTAAACAAAAAGTGTGCCGAAATAAGAATATACCGGTTTAAGTAGTTGGGAATTGGTTTAATTATACTTTAAGTAGTTAGGAATTGGTTTAATTATACTTATAATTACAAAATAATCTCTGAAATAAAATTTTAATTTGCCTACGACTTGATCATGGATAAAGCAAGGTCTAATTTTCATTATCAGAAATATATTATTGATATATGATTAAGAGAATATAACTAGAATGACACATATTCAACAAAAGAGATTTACAATCCCACCTCATGAGAATTTCTAAATCCAACAAAAGGTAACTACAACAACCCAACAAGGGTTTACTGCATAACCCAACAAGGGGTAAACAATACTCTCCTGCTAAGAGTAAGACTAATCCCTCACATAGGGATAATTAAAGAAACCTGATCACAGGTTTTAATCACCCTTCGAGATCTCATCAACACGGTAATCAACCGTTTCAAGATACATCAGTGGGTAATCCAACCTATTGGGATATCAACTATCAACAACACATCTAAGATGACAAACCGTACATGACCATAAAGCATTATTTTACAAAATTTAAACATTATAACTAATACATCATCAGTTTTATAATAAGTGTCGTTCAGGAAGATTTTTTTCGATTCACAAAGAGTATCGTTTTACATTTTCAATGTAATTTTTTACATTAACCTTCTATTTTAACCTTAAGTTTAATGAAGAATATGAAGAGTTAACTAACTTTTTAGGGATATTATAGAAATTTTAATATATTTTATTAATCTACGTGAATATAGTTAAGATGACACTTATTTTAAAATAGAGGAAATATGATATTAGAAGCTAAGGCAATGGGGAGACATAGCACAGATGCAGAGTCATAAAAAAAGGAGAGCCCATGAAGCTTCAGCAATAACCGACCATGGCTTGAACTTTCGCCGATGATAGCGAAATTCCTAAGAGCATCAAAGGCTTCAACGCTCCAAACCATCGAATAGGTTTGATTTGACTTCCAGGAATCCCCAAAACTTTACCATGACTTCCTCCAAACCAAAGTCTTCTCTCATTCCAGGAAATTTCTAGATCTGATACTTGTCTATTCCAAATCTCTATTAAAACATCTTCATCTGCAAAAAGGAACCAAAGATTTGATCCATAAACAACTCCATGAAGAGATCTATCAAAGTAGATACATATCAGAAGATGCGGATCTTCTCTTCCATGTCTAAAAAGATGGATTTTGGGAAGAGCCAAGAAGAAAAAAAGAAAAATAGTATAAAATGGAATCTTTTAACACCGAAATCCTGAGATCAAAATAAAATGGAATATTTACTAACCATATTTTAAGTCAATTTATTAAAAATAAAATTTAAAGTTTTTAGTTACTTGTTTAGTTTTTATGCCTAAATTGATTACAAATACGTAAAAAAAAAATTCCACGTCAGCAATATAATCTACGGTCTATATGACAGACCTATCAATTTCAAGTCATTTTAGAATTCTAGAAAATAAGTCTATCGTTGTAATGATAATAGATTTATGTGTTTTTTGCAAATTTATTTTAAGTAACTGATTTATACAATAAGTATGTTAGATTTAGTAGTAGATTTATAAATTTTGACATACTTTTCTTTTTCTGTTACTCACTTATTTTATTGAGTAGCGGACTTTATAACTTCTATAGTGTCCGCAGACTTAGTAATTTAACGTTATGTAACGACATATTGTACATATATATGTCATTTTAGTAGACTTATAAATTATTTTACTAATTACTCGATAAACTCCTACAAAAAAATTAATTATATAACCTAAGTAGCAAATTTATTTCCATCAATAGAGTTAGTCCCCAAACATACTCCTATAATTAGACCAAAAAAATTGTGTATCAATTCTGAACCCGTGGCACACCTTTGTGCACGTTGTTGCTGGTTTAATTGAGACATTAACAACATATTTATTTAACTTATGATGTGGTACTTTTGTTTTGAGAGAAGAGGAAAACGATTATACCCAACATAAAAACGATTACCCTTGTCTCTTCAGCTCTTCCCACAACCTCATTTTGCTAAGGGTTAGCCTCCCATACTGCTTCAGACATAACTCTCTTTCACTTTTGTTCTTCCTTAATTAATTTCAGTAAATATTTTCCTTTCAATTTTGTTTTCTTTCGCAAAATCTCATTTCCTGGTTTCGAATTTATGCAGAATTTACGCAATCAGGATTTCACAACAATGGATCAGGAGGTTATTCTTGTTTGTGGTAATTGAATTTTCAACGACAGACGATGGTTATTTGTTGTACATAAAGGGTAGCATAATTCTAGAAACAAATAGTTCTACTAGTTATTTGAATTTCAAGCAACGGCTTGTCAGGATGGAAAGAAGAAAAAAAACTAAACCGCGCATCCCACCATGTGCGCAATCACATTCCAGGATATGTCCCACGANTTTCCCCCCCCCCCCCCCCCCCCCCCAACACAGCTTGTGGCTCGCACCTTGCTCCTCAGGACATGTCCCGTAACCCATGTCCCACGACTCAAAAGACATTATGGCCTGCGGAACTAGTCTCTCTAAAGTGCCTAGCGACCCAAAACACATCATGGCCCACGAAACTGCCTCTCACACATGTCCTGTGACCCAAACACATAATGGCACGGGGTATTACTCTCTCGGACATGTCCCGTGACCTACAACACATCATGATCCGTATTTCTCCATCCATAAGCATCCCGCGAGCCAACTAAGACAAGTTAGCCCGCGGGAAAGCCTTTAACAGGTCTCGCGGGAAGCTTTCCACGATGCCAAGCAAGTGTCACGGCCCACGGGAAGCTCACTCACAAGCAAACCACACTCACAAGCAAACCACGATCCAGTTGAACTTCATGGCCCACACATTGCTTCCTTTTCACCTTCCCACGATCCAAAGAGGTATGGGAAAATTTCATATCAAAGTTCTAAATCATTCTGCGGATCCTACCCAGTCAAATGTCTTAGTTACAACGCGAACAAGTGGCATGTGAAGTCCAGTTATTCATGCAATCAATGAAATTCGACCCACGAGATGGTCTTACAATCCGCGGGTCCAAAAACACTCCTAAAATGCTAAAACGGTTCAAACCTTCGTTGTGGGCCAAATCTTCAAATCAAGCCTTTCGAGAAAGACCGTGCATAGCCAAGCCGGAAGATTCAAGATAATCATTACATAAATGGAGGTTTTCCTTTAAACGATCGATGAAAAAGAAACCTTCCTCGAACTTACCGGCAAAATGAAAACTATCCCGAAGTATACTGATGATATAAAAATCTCTCCAAATTCTAGGCCCACGGCAGAAAGGAAAAGTTCAATCTAGGGCGGTTTAGTTATGAATATAAAATAAAATATATGGTCTTAGTTACAATCTCTTGAGTCTTTGGAATCTTGTAACTCGGAAATTTTTCTTTTATCGATAAACACGTCTCTACATTTTTTATTTTTTTTCTTTCTCTTTATTTACAAGAAGAGTCGACAATCCCTAAAAATTTTGTTTGAGAAGTTTTGGTTGTGTGAGTTATCGCCCACACAAAAAAAAACTATTGCTTCTTGTTGACAAAAAAATAAAATAATTAACGTGTTAGTAGTAATTTATTTCAAAACTATCAATTATTATCATACTCGATACCACAAAAATATGCAAATAAGAGTTTGATATGATTAGTTATTCTTTGGCTGGAAATGTTTTTCCTAGAAATTTTTTTTTCTTTTTCATTTCCATCAAAAGAAGATTCATTATTTGATTTTTATTTTATTTAACTTTCTTTTTCTGCGTATATATTAAAAACACACATCACTTCCTTTGATGCATAAAATATAAACTACAAAACATATATAGTTTATAATAAATAATTATCATTTTATTATTTTTAGACATTATGGTTTAGGTAATCTCATATTCATCAATATAATGTCAACTAACACTTAGATTTATCATCGCAACGCGAGAGTTGTTCAGTGTTAATCGTAGGATTAATCATCGAAGTATTAAGAACTTCATGATATGAAGGAGGCAAACAATGGCATTCAGGGTCTCGGTCACCAGGACACCAACAAAGGTCGGGTTCCGGAAGTTCACGAGCGAATATGGACGACAAATCTGCTCCAAAAAAAAAAGAAATAGTAATTGTTACAAAAAAGTATATTTGAAATTCAAAGCTATAATATATGTATAATCTTACAGAGTACGACAATAAGAACAAATGTGTAGTGAATGATAAGTTTCGCCATAACGTTTGTGTTTTTTAAAACGAATAAACTTTTCTTTGTTGTAGTAGTATGAAGAAATTGTTCTCTCTTTATGTATATATATATAGAGATAGATGGTTTGTTGGTCAAACTTTTAATATGTTATATACAGAAACTAAATCGAAAAAATCTTTGACTATCTCATTCAAGAAAATAAATCTTTGACTATCTTATTCAAAGATAAGTTCATGGTAAACCTATAAATTATTTAACAGTTATATTTTCAAAAAAATGATAACTCAATGATGATTCATTGATAACTCAACGATGACTTGGACTAAAAAAATGACATGTTCTTTTCTTTGTTTATTATTGGTTCTTTCCTATATAACATTCTTTAATTGCACAAATTATCTTATTTTTTTTTGAAAATTTACAATATGGGTCTGAAAATTTATAAAAATCTTCATGACCAAAAACAAAAAAAATGTTAAATTTTAAATAGTTCATAATTTATGTGTGGTTCATACAAAAAAAAGCACAAATTACCTTTATTTTTTTAGAAAAATTACAATATCATTCCAAAAATTTATAAAAAAACTTCATGAACACAACGACAAATACATGGTTCTAAATATTTACTTTATAACTCAAATTTATATATTTCGAATTATTTCATGTTGGAAACACATAATTTTAAAGGCATGTTCAACTCTCAACATGGATCAAACAAGCAACAAAATTATGAAATTCAAGCAAAAATACTCATCACCGACAAGGAAGGAAAGTCGCTGAAAAAAAAAATCAATGTCGTTTATGTTGAAGTTTTCCAGAACGTCAAGTAGTCTTTCGTATTCTTACATTCCTATCAAACCATTAGTTTGTTGCTTTATCAAGTTGAAATTATACAGTTACGTTTCACTTTTTATATTCACATGTATAGACATACAAATTAACGAAATGTTTTAATTTTTTGTATCATGCGGGAAACCATCTAGTTATAAAGTATAAACTGATATGTTTAAATTTTATTTTCTTTTCTTTTTTGCTAAAAGAGTTATTGGGTTTTATATACCCAAAATGTAAATTGATTAACTAAATATAGCACTCATTTTTTTGTATTTTACAATATTTTTCTTCATACCCTTTTACCCCTAATACTAACTTATGCATGCAAATTTGATAGGAGGTTCAGGCAGGTCAGGCCCGACCATAAAGCAGGTGAAGCTTATGCGTCGAACCACATATTATAAGATAAATATTAGGACCATAGTTTACAAGAATTCAATTGGCTCGGGTGGTGGAGTAACACCCTTTCAACTAAGGTTTCAAAGGTTCAAAACTTTCTTTTCGACAGTTTTTGTTTCCCTTTTTTCCGACACTTCTTATTTTTTTGGCCCTTTTTTCTCTCTTTTCCCTTCTCTTTCCTTTTTCTTGTATAACTACCTTATTACTATTTTATTTGCCAGTTTTTCTTATGTCAACTAAATCATCAAAAATCTCATATAAAAATATAAACAAAAACTGTAGACAAAAAAAAAAAAAAAAATTGAAACGAAAACGTGGCCATTGTCGTCAAGTTCAACTTCTCTTTTGCCAAGTTTCAAGGTTTTTGATCAAGATATTTTCAACTTCTACTCCTCTTAATCCTTTATGTTTCTTAAATACACTTTTTCGGTTTAATATGAAAAGTAATTATTTTATTATTTTAATAAGTATATTAAGACCATATATTTCAAAAATATGCTATAGGCCACTCAAAGTTACGGATCGGCACTGAATTCAAGGGATAATAGTAATAATAAGTGTGAATGGGGTTTGAGACTCTCATTTATATATGTTCGAAAATTACAAGGGAAAGAAGCCTAACTCGGAGACTCAGTTGATTACAGAAGACAAGATTTAAAAGAAGTTGGTGAGTGATTTATTTGGTGCCGAGCTCTCTCAACCTTGTGTGGAATGGGCCTTTCAGTTTCTTCTCGGTGTCTGGCTTGATCTCAAGTTACTTGGGTGATCACCCGATTATCTTGGATTATCCGGTTACTACTCTGCAGCTGGGTGGGTAACCCGTTCGGATGGACCATGGGATGAGGACTTTCCTCTGACGTGCTCTTTTCTGATGGACTTGATTCACACAAGGGAATGTTTTAACTACACTGGGCCTGGCGTCACTCTGTATTACACTGAGGCCTCATTGAATCAGCCCATTTAAAAAAATCAATAAGTGACCCGATTAAAGCATGAAACGATGTCGTTACGGTGACATACGGAAGAAGAAGGATCTTTTTACTTTTCGGTAGGACTTTGATGATATGAGGAGAAGCTTTTTAAGAATCACTCTTTTTGGCCCACTTTCTTTTATCTCTAAGGAAGAAAACATAAATTCTTGAAACTTAATGAATTATCCCCACATACACCAAAAAAAAAAACTCGGAAAAATATAGTTTGTAACCAATTATTACATAAGGTAGCTTAGACACATAGGTCATGACGACACATAGAAAAGAAAAAAGATACATAGGTCGTGAGTTATATTATTTTGGCCTCATCTATGAATTTTATAACAAATGAGAGAATCTTGGCTTTTTGTTTTTTCAAAATATGATTTTCTCATGTTTTTTCTTTTTGTTACAAAAACCGAAAGGTGACAGATCTACAGTAGACTCAAATCATATGGTTACGATTTTGGACATATTTCACATCAAACTTATAAAAAAAAAAAAGGGTTCAACTTTGATCATATCGCTTGCGTATGTATAAATTTTTCATATATATTATAACCCACCACTGTTTATTAGACAAATCATTACACAGAAATCATCTCTAATTTAACCTGCTGAAATAAGTTGTGTTTACATTTAGTTTTGTTGACACCAAGTGATGTTTGTAAATTAATCATTACATTCTTTGTCTATATATAAGAATCACACAAATTTGGAATGTTTGCAAATTGAAGTAATTTCGTAAGATTCAACTATTAGTTAGTATTTGGCTATTTAAGCAATTTAGTACTTTGTACAACATAAAATTGGTTGTGTTTAACAGTTAAGCTTAAATGTAAAAAAAAGACAGAAGCATAATAAACTAAACAAAGTAAAAGAAGCTGATTACAAGTACGATCTAGGTAATAAAGACAAATACACAATCATTAATAAAATAAAAACATTAAACTAAACAAACAAACAAAACATCCATTGATTGATCCAAAGATCATTACAACAAACTACAAAAACCTAGACCAAAAACATTAATTAAAAAAAAAAAAAAAAACAAACAATAGATTAAAAAAAAACATAATCTCCCTCAAATTAAAACTAGTAAATTCTTGAATCATGCCCCCATTAGAGATTTGTTGTTGTAGCTGTCGGAGTTGATGAAGGTGGTGGTGGTGGTAGTGATAAAGGTTTCTTGGCATTGTTCTTGTTGTTATGCATCCAAACTTTGAAGACTTGTCTCTTAACACCAATCTCATTACAGAACCTCTTAAGCTCTTCTTCATCTTGTTTGTTCATCCTCCATCCTAACTTATCAGCAAACTCCATCATCCTCTCCTTTTGCTCCGCCGTGAACTTTGTCCTAAACCGCTTCTTCGACGACATCGAAAACCCCATTTGACCACCCGTCATACCTCCTCCTCCGTGCTCTCCGCTTGATTGTCCGTAGAGATTCAGATCTTCACTTGATGACTCAGCTCCTCCTCCGTAAGCAACGCTCATCGGAGTCACCATCCCTCCTCCTCCTCCGGTGGGACTCATACCATATTTGTGGTGATGAATCGGAGTATAATTGGGAGGAGGTGGAAGCATGAGTGGATTGAGCATCATATTCGGCGGAGGAGGTCTTCTCCCTCCTCCTCCGTAGCTGTGGTGGTGGTGACGGTGGTGGTGGTGAGAGATTGCATCTGAGGAAGCACCACCAACACCGTCGATTTCTTTGCGGTGGAAATTACGGTGACAATCACAAGCAGCACATCGAAGAGCTTCGATTGTACCTTCTTCACCACTCGGCATAAACTCACCACATCCGTCGTGCACGCTCCCTCCGATGTTCGCCGCGTGGTTCTTGAGACACTCACGGTACCGTATTGGGGGTTTCGCGGCGGCAGCGGAGAAGGGCGGAGATGACTTGGATTGAAGGTGGTGATCTAGGGTTTGAGAGTTACAAGAAACTCTAGTGTTGTTGTTGTTGTTGTTGCCATTACAATTATCATCATTGGCACTGACAAGAAGATGACCAGTAGTATTACCATTGTTGTTGTTGTTGGTACCATTATCATCTCTTCTTCTCTCTATCATTTCATGACTTCTCATATCCATATTTTGTTTCTTAAAATCTTAAATTAAAGACTCTGTAAGATTCAGGTATAGTTTGTTAAATATTATGCCTGAAAAAGAACATACTAATGAGATTACTAATTAGGAAAGAAAGAATTAAAGATAGAAAGAGAGAGAGACTTACAGATAAGATAACACAAGTATACACGAGGAAGAACACAGTTTGGTTGCAGAAGGAACCGAAGAGGATCTTAAACACATTAAAAGCTTTAAGCTTTTTACTTGTGAAGGGTTTTAATGGAGAGAGAGTGTGTTTTGGGGATTAAACTCTGAAAAGGGAGTTTTTGAGTTAATTAGGGTAAACTGAAAATTAGGAAGAGTGAATTAGAGAGAATAGGAAGAAGAAGAAGGAACCATGTTTGATGTCTCAGTGCTCCCAACAAGACAACTTTGAGATCGGATTATTAGAGACAGTTTGGTTGCTTGTGGTGAGGCCATTTCAGAAAAGAGATAAGGGAGACGAGAGAGAGAGAGGTGAGGCCCTTTCTTTGTGAGAGAAGATGATACTTAATACTATACCATACCCTACTTTATACTATTATTAAACTTTTCATTAACCGTATTTGTTTATCATTTTTGCATTTTCTTTTTTCCTCTAAGTGTTAGGTCATTACATCTCTTAACCATTGTTCATTGGTTGCCCACAAAAAAAAAACACTATCTAATCTAACCAATTGAACTGAAACATAAAATAACTTAGTGTAAGTTAAACAAATCTAATCTATTATATTATATTATGTCTTAAAGTATGAAATGACTTACTATTCAGAAAAGGTAAAAAAAAAAAAATGGTTAGATGATTCTTTAAGTCCATACTTTTAAGTAGATTATGTTTAAAATTATAATGGATAATAGAAATGTTTTTCTTCTCCGGTTTAACCAAACGCTATTTAATTTCTTAAAAATATGGAATTGATTAAAAAATGTGCATAATTTATCTGGTTTTTGCAATAATCTTATACAAACTTATGTGAGCTTCAAAATAACATAATTAAGGATATTCAATTAGACAAACCAAATCAATACGAGTTGAATCGAAATTATCCTAACTATATTCTAGTATGGTTTAAATGGTTTCAATAAATTTTTCTTATAAATAGTCCTAATTAATGAAACCGAACTAAATCGAAAAAGAAAACCCAATAAGAACAGATTTTTTTATTATAAAAAAAAAAATCACACTTGGAAAAAAGAATACATGGAAACATGTAGGGGGGGGGGGGTAAATTTATAAGTTTATTTTGGAGTATTTAGCAAACTGAATCTATATAATTGAGATCTCTTTTCTAATTTAGTGTAAAAAATTGTGAAACATATGTAGTACTGCTTAATGTGTGTAGTAAAAAGCGTGTACTGGTATTTTAATTTATCTGTACTTGCATAACTCTATGCATAAATACTCGTTGAATAAATTTGTTTTCATTTTAACTATATTTTATTGTATGAATTGATTTTTGTATTCAATTAAATATAAACACGTCATGATTCAATAGTAACTTTGAAGCTCAAAATTTTCATACTAGTATTTTTTGTCACTCGCATGAAACTGATGCAATTATTGACATTCTATCTCCTCCAGTTTTCACGAGCTCATTTTTTTACTGTCTAAAAATTTTTAACGGCGTTGATAAATTACAATAGTAAGAACAGTAAAATAAGTACAATTTTCTGGAATCTTTTGTGTGGATAATGCAATGCTTTAATCAAATCCAAAATCGGACTGCTGCGTGTAATAATATGTTATACAACAGGTAATTAAATTCTCTTTAAGCATAATATGTAGTCAACCAATGATAATAATAATTAAATAAACACACCAACATGTACTAATTAATAATCTATTCAAAACATTGTAATTTGTGCCAATGGATCATATATGTACCTTGGTAATCGGATGATCTTATTACGTCGTAATCTTTGTTTTTTTCTTTTTTCTATATTGTATTTTTGTCTCTCCACATAATTTTTTTTTTACAACCTTTAAAATTGATGTATAATCACTCAATTTATATATTGTAAAGATAATTATGCACTAAATGCTGTTTTTTTTCTTCTGCCTTAGGCCCTTATGTGCGTCAGATTACATAGTTGATTAGCTATGTCTGACAGCTTTTACTCGGTCGGTGCCATAAGTCTAATTGGTTCTACTTAGGTATTGATTGTTTATACTCGAATTTCAACGTTTGTGTTTTCGTTTACATGTGATGTTTTTAATAGAGTTTCAGTTAGATTTAAAATACATAGAATAATAAAAAAAAAAAAAATATCCATTAAATGTTTACAATTTATACATAAATGTACCAATATTAAGATTATGAATGTTAATCGTGGTTTGTGGGCCAGATTAAATTGAAAGCGGTTTGTGATACAGTTTAAATAGTGCTGAAGATTATGTGCGGTTCATATAAAATATTATATATAAATATGGTTTAAGGTGAAACATGAATGATAACATATAAATAAATTAAACAAAAACGTACTGAAAATCGCTTATTTTTGTTCACCATTCAAAGTCTAAGTTCTACAAATTTTTAATTCAAAATTAACAATGAATAACTTGATCTTATATTTTATTATATATGTTATTTATATTCAATCAATATTTTTATATAAGTTTTTTAAAACCAAAATGCTAGAATTTGTGAGGTCATTATATATAAACATGCATAAAAACAAACGAATATTAAATAATTAAAGTGTAGTCTCCAAGACTCCAACCATGCATGGTTTGATTGTGAGTTCACTCTCTATTTTGTATAAATGATCTAACTCATTCAAATATTTTTTTTTATTAGTGTAGTCTTAAATAAGCTAAAAACATGTTCCTTCGTATAAATTATTATTACAACAATTAACATCCTTTGTAAAAGACCACAAACTAAAACTTTATGGTAAAAAAACAATATCTGAAACCCCAACTGGTAAATATAAATCAGTAAAACACCACTAATTTGTCTTTTATTTATGATTAATAACTCCCAAAACAACAACATAAGTTGGACAATTACTCGGTGAGCCTAGACATTGGGTTTTCCGGTTCAATTTGGTTTTACAATACAGCTTATTTTATTTTGTGAATGTATGGTAAGAAAAAAAAAAGGAGTTTATATGTAAGGTAGAGAGAGATGTGCAGAGAAGGGCAGTGCAGAGAACAACCGACAAGGTCAAGTTGGAAGCCCAGCCACATGCCCTGCCACCATTATGGGCCCCTCCTTTCTCTCTCTCTCCTTCATTATTACTTTTTTACATCTCTCTCTCTTCATTTTTTTTCCAAAAACCCTAATTTGTCCAAACACCATTTTCCCTTACTCATGTCTTTTCTTCTTTCCTCTTTCACCTCTACCCTTCTTTTCTACCTTTTTCACTTTACTAAAAGGTAATTAATTACAACCACTTATTTTAAAACAAAAAAACACAAATGAATTCATAAGCTAATTCTTATCAAATAAGAGATATGATGCCATTTAAATTGTAAAAAAGATATATTATAAAATAAGTTAGATTCATATATAAAAATAAATATATATACAATTTTTCATAAACCATAGATCCATAACACTCCGCATTGA
The DNA here is from genome assembly GCA_900406245.1 of Odontarrhena argentea. Classification (NCBI taxonomy): domain Eukaryota; kingdom Viridiplantae; phylum Streptophyta; class Magnoliopsida; order Brassicales; family Brassicaceae; genus Odontarrhena; species Odontarrhena argentea. The sequence goes on along the minus strand of OVAF01000611.1, from coordinate 20,286 downwards.
AAATCATATATTACGACTCCGAATGATGACAACGGTTTGTGGTACGGAATAAGTTAAAAACGATCTATGGTATGGTTCAAATAATAAAAACATATACTGCGAATTGAACATAATTTGTATAAAAAATATAAATAAATACGGTTTGTAGTAAATTAATGACAACGTATAAAAATTTTCATCTAAATCCGCTTTTAAATCCACACCCACATGTTACCGTTCATGGCCGTAAAAAAAAAAAAAACGGAGTGACCATTCATTGCCTTAATACAACATGTATTAAGTCTACAAGATTATCAACTCTCATAAAGCCAAATTTTGTGGACCATGTTTTCTTACATTGAGATATTTTTCTTATTATTCTGTTCAAGGGGGATTAATGACGTCGTGTAATTACAAATCCACAATGTGCATTATACTAAAAATAATAACTAAGATTACGAAGATCAATTGTGAACCTTTATTATTGTTTTTTTAATCTAATGAAGCAGTTTGGCTAGAGCTTATAGTCTTTCTTACCAAAACCAACAGACTATAGGCCCTTATTTAGATGGCACCTCTTTCAAATTAAACCTAATCTAAAATATAATAATTTTTACTCAAATGAATATTTTTATAGTGTTTTTTGGGTGCATTATATCCCTAACGATACAAAGAAATTATTTCTTAAAATTACTCCTCATAAGATAAAAAAATATATATACACATATATACAGCTTATCAAATCATCAAATGCAATAATCCATGCGTGTGAAAAAAATGTGAAATGATAATTTAATTTTAAAAACAAAAGAGAAAAGTAATCGTCATATATATATATATAGATAGCTTGTGCAGAATTTTTTCATGGACAGGCTGTCACACGATAATTACTTATCTACCATAACATGTTTTTGTCCCCTTTTGCATTATGACCTCATTCTCTTTCTAACAACAAATCTTTTTTTTTTTTTTTTGCTTTATTATTATTTTTTTTAAACGAATTAAATTAAAACCCTAAACATGTGATTTTACTAATTTGAATAGTCTAACCAAAAAAGAATGTTAAAACTAATATTATTCTCAATTGTAAATATTGTTCACAAAAAGAAACCCCATAATAAAGCTATTTCTTTAATCAAAAATAATTATCTCTTCTTGAAAATATTGAAATGTCTACTGTAGAGTACTGGAATCTGTGATTACTGTTCTTTAAAACATACAAACAAATATGACAAGATTATGAACATTGTTTCACTCACAGATTTTACCAATTATTCATCTTGGAAACATCATACGCTCTCTGACGAATCTTACACCAATCAAAATTTATAATATCTGATACGATTTAAAATTTAAGATCATCATGTCTCAAAATTATGTAACATAAAAGATTTAAGGCTTGCGCATTGGATTTTGAACAGTGAACAAATTCAACCTTTTTCACCTACAAAATTATTAAAGTAAGATACAAAATATTATGCTTACTAAAGATTATCAAGCTTAGAGCATCAGAACCCATTCAGCAAAATCAGGTTCTAATTTCTAATGGAATAGTCACAGGAAAAAGCAAGCATAGAGAGACAACAGTTCACAAACAAAATGAAATGTGACGTCAACAATGATTACATTATTACTTGTGAAACGAGGCACAAAATTTTTGAGAATTGAAATTAGTAATACTTTAGTTCAAAAGTTTGTCTGTAGAAATTATTGTCGAATCCACTTTTCTCATGTATTTTTTTTTAGAGTATACATGACATATAACAATCTGTAATTTCGATTTGAAATGACTATATGTGAAAACAAAAATGAGATTAGTGAGAAATGTGTAAATTTAAGAGAGAGAATAAAAAAAAGACCAAAAAAGTGAAAAAAGCAAAGCAGTTTGAAGTAGTAACAACTGTTGAACCCAACAATGTCTGAATCTCTACTCTCTGCCACTCTCCACGCTTCCCCGCAAGCAACCTTTTTCTTTTGTCCACTCTCTCTTTTTTCTTATATCTTTTTTTAAAAAAATTTCACACCTATAAGAAGTGTAGCTTCTATAGTGTAGGGACATTTTGGGATTCGGAATCGCAAAAATTCACCTAAGTAATCAATCAATCTTATCTTCGGTTCCATCTAAACCCGCTCTGGTTAATTACAATGGTGTGAGGGTTTAAATTGATGGAATAATATTAGTAAGTGACCATTCATAAAAGAAAATAAAAAAAGTTGGTTGGAATATGAAATAAATGAAAAGGAAAGCAGTGTGTGATTTGTCCCCATCAAACTCTCTATTCTTTCTGAAAAACAAACACTTTCAAAGAGATTTGTGTTGTGACTTGTTTTGTAGCCAAAACCAGAACGGACTCTTTAACTTGACTGTTTCACAACACTTGCTTTGTTGTTTTCTACTTAACTAATGAGTTTTGTTTGCTTCTCCAAGTCTCTCTCACCTTCCCCCCCATGCTTCACTTTCTTACTAAACACAGTTTCAATCGTGTGGAGGAGAAAGATATGTCTATTGTTACAGTGACATGATGCAAGAAACCAAAACAGTTGTATTCGGTCGACTATGTTGTCTTCAAGCTTCTTATAGCACCAAAAGACCTCTCTCTTTTTTTCCTTCCATAAGATTATGATTTGTACTGTGTTTTTGACAACTCAACACAGCAAGGACATAACCTTCTCTATGACTTTTCATCATCAACAAAAGCACATTATTCTTTTTGGACTAGCTATGACCATGAGAAATGGAGATGATGCTGTGTTTTAGATACTAATTAGGAGTAGCTGTGGAAGTTTCTTTAGAGAACAGATCTTTAAGTCTCCAACAAGAGACAATCAATGAAAGGTTCCATTAGCTTAACTAATACTACATACTCTTCACTTAGCTAATAAGATTACTGTTCCAAGGGTCTTTGTGTTTTGTGTGTTCCTCACTTTTATTACTATTTCTTGGCTCCGGAACAAAGACTTTACCACCAGACCAGAATCCTTATGAACACCGTGAAAGACAACCGCTTATGGTCCCAAGTCAGCTAAGTTTGGCCCCATGCCCTGTTAAGAAGACAATGACAACCAAATAAGAAGGCCAGCATATAAACAACTTTGCTATTATTGTAACTAGTTATCACAATACAGAAAACAGTGACTTGGATGACAACAGCTTCACTCATGATATTAAAACAACTGTATCCAATTCTCTTCACTAAACATTTTTCCTATTTGTTCGTGGCAATGTGAAACATTAGCAGGTTAAGTTTGGCAATATTACAAGTCCTATATAACCATATTACTCCATCTCAGCTTGATTTAGTGAAGGCATTCATTGGCATAACACTGATTACATTGAAACTTTAAAGAATCACTGTCTGGAGCATNGGATTTTTTTTTTTTTTTTTTTTTTTTGGTCATCAAGATAAGGCTGAGGACAAGATAATCAAATTACTGACATAAGAAATTCATAAAGTAATAATACCTATAGATCAATTGGCTCATGCAGCCTTGTAAATCACTGTTCTATAATATGACTTAAACCTATTGTAACCTTTATCTTAACCATAACCGTAGATGCTACATGCTGCTTAACATTGCACCGACAGCGAAAGCAAAATGCACTAAAAAACCACTGATATTAACTTTCCAAGACAAGAACCAGACGTGTCAGCACTTACTATCAGCAAGTAATAGCAGTAAGGAAATAGCGCTCTCTCTATCTAACTTAAGCTCATATTAACCAGTCAACTCTAACAAAGTAACAGCAGAGGACAAGTATTGCACATTAACCACTGAGAAACTGACCATACCCGATACTGAACACACTAGTAAGAGGGTCCAGAAGCTGTTGTTGTTGCTGTTGTTGTTGCTGCTGTTGCTGTTGTTGTTGTTGTTGCTGTTGAATGTCTTCCAACTGTGGAAACGAAAGAGCAGCTCCGGCACTCACCGCCTCAGCATTCGAAGGTGTAGTTTTAGCTTCAATGAGCCGCCACATATACCACGAAGCTACCGACCTATAAGGACGCCATTTATCACATAATTGCTCCATTTGCGCCGGACGAGGCAATTCCGGCAAATTATAAAGCATCTGCACACCTTTCCTCACACCAAGATCATTAACTGGCAACACATCAGGTCTATGAAGAGAGTTGATCATAAACATATGAACAGACCAAGAACCAATCCCATTCACCATTGTTAACATGGTAAACAAAGACTTCTCATCCATCTTCACTATCCCATCATCAGACAAGATCCCTTTTTGATACTTTCTAGCAAGATCATGGAGATAACTCGCTTTCCTCCCCGAGACACCGATTTGACGAAGCTGTTGAGGTGTCAATAGCAAGACATTCTCCGGAACGACGCCGTTTTCACCTCCGCAAAGATCAACGAACCGTGCGTAGATTGAGCTTCCTGCTTTAGCTGCTAATTGCTGATAAAGAATGCTTCGAATCAAAGCCAAGAACGGTGATTGAAACGACTCAAACGTCGGTGGTGGATGGATGTCAATTAACGACGAAAGCAGAGGATCAACACTACGAAGATGATGAATCGCTGCTGCGAGTTCTCCTTGGCAAGTGAGAGACCTCGCGTGGACTCTTGGTACGGTTAAGGCTCGTGATTGCGATGATTTAGTCTTCGTTGTGGGTTTTGGAGCCGTCGCGAGTGATTGCTCTGCTTTGAATCCGTCGTCATCGGCGGGAGAAAGCTTACGGATTTTACGAGGACGGAGAGGGATTTTGGAAGGAGGAGATGAGACATTGCCTAATTCAGTGACCCTTTGTGGTTCAATGGTGGTTGATGAAACCATTGAGCCAGAAACTGCGGCGGATGAAACGGAAACGGACTCATCGTCGTCGATGGTTTCCGGAGGAATTGGATTAGGGGTTTCGAGATTTGGCGATTGTGGTTGAGATTGGAGATGGGTTTGTGAAGGTGGTTGAGATGGTGAATGTTCACTCATGTGTGGAATTGATTAAATTAGGGTTTTTGGTTGATAACGAAGACTGGAGAAGAAGAAGCGTAAACCTAATCGGAGAATAATTCACGGCTGAGTGAAGTTGTTGCGACTCTTTATTTAACGCGCTAAACAACGAGGGTGGATTTCACGCTCCGACGTGCTTTGTATGGGCTTTTAAGTTTAGTAAAAGTGGGCCTTTGATTAATGAGCTTAACTCGATTGCCTCTGTTTTGAGACTGAGTTCCCTAAATCAAAATCAACTAGAAGCTAACATTTGGGTCATGTTTTGTATGTGAACGTAATAGTTGACTTATGTGAACTTTACATACATAATTCATGACGATGATAATTTCTCCAACGGATTGGCCATCATCCTTAGAAGAATTCGTGTAGCTCAATAAACATGATTATTTTCTTCTTCATTTCTCATATTACCAGTATTTTTAAATTGTAAAGAAGATTGTGTAGCGAAAATGTGCCAACACCTAACATCATGGAAACAACTATTCTAACTTGATTTTTCAAGATTTGTTGACAAAATAAAATGATTAATCACTAATTTATCATAATTTAATATTGTACTGCTTTAATCATTAATCACTAATTAACCATAACAGAAGCAACCAATCAGAGTCTGTACATTTTGTATTCTGTGAGATAAAAAGTCTTCGCTAAGACAAGAGGTAAGAGAAAAAAGTCTTTGATCTGTTGTTTGAGATCTAAATTAAATATTGTTTATGTTTGTTAATAAGGATTAAGGAATAATAGAAGGACATGCGAGACACGAGGAGGTAAATAATTTTATTTTCTATCAGTGACATATAAATCTATTTTGTTGACCATGGAGACAGACAGTAATATCATAATCCATATCATAAAGACGTGTTTGGTGTGATTTGATGATCTGTCCTTCTCTGTCTATGGCCTCCTGGCCCTCCTCCTCTTTAGCTCACATTTCTCTCGTTTTGATTTTTCTTCTACTTTTTAGTTGAACTTGTCTTCTACTTCTTAACTAATAACAACCCACAAATTATATAAGTAATTTTGATTTTGTCTTAATCAATTTTGTTTTTAAATATTCGGCTCGTGTGATCTTCATGGGTTGAATATTCTAGCAAAAATCATCATTTTTTTTTAATAATTACAGACTTAGAGCTACTTATAAATATGAATTAGAATCTCATCTAAATCTTGATTAATACTATAATGAAATGCAAATGGTAGAAATTAATTAATGCTATAATTTGACTAGTGATCGCGAAAGTTATCAATATGTAAATTAAGCACCAAAATCATATCGTGTTTAATTTTGGACAAGATTTAGATTTAATTACAGTAGTTATAAATTGTCTGGATTCAAACATGATTCTTTTCATTATTATAATTACATTTCTTTCTCCATGTATTTTTATAAACTTATATGCTAATGATGTAAGTAAGATGTGGATGTCTTATCCAAGATATATATCACAAAATTTATTCATTATGATTAATTAGTGTAATTGTTAAATACTTTTATCCATTTATCCAAAANACTTTTTTCCATTTATCCAAAAAAAAAAAAAAAAAAAAACAAGAACCTCAATTTTGTCTAAACTTGGTTTTATAATGCGACGAGGCTGAACTGTGATCTAAAAAAAAAACTCCTTGAAGCAGTCTTTGTCTCGTCTCTCCAGCAAATTAATCACTACATTACAGCCAAATCCACCCAAAACCCAAATCCAAATCCTCTGTTTTTTTCTTTCTTTATCAAGACGGCGTTTTTTTGACTTGTTCTTATCCTGTGTTTCGTCATCAAATTCTTCTTTCAAAAACCCATTTCTCTAGATCCTCCTGAATCGACAAGAAACTCTTAATTTGTGCACTTAGAGGCCAAAGCTTGGAGCTTTTTTTGTTTGTTCTTGAAGAAAAAAAACATTTGTGAAAGATGAGTGATACGGAGGAGGTTAGGAATGATTTGCGACGACCGTTTATGCATACAGGAAGTTGGTATCGGATGGGTTCGAGACAATCGAGTATGATGGGTTCTTCTCAAGTCATTAGAGATAGCTCAATCTCTGTTCTTGCATGTGTTTTGATCGTTGCTCTTGGTCCTATTCAATTCGGATTCACTGTAAGACCATATAAAAATCTCAACTTTTTAAAAATTTTGATGATCTTGGGTTTTGATTGTTATTGAAAATCTGGATTTCAGTGTGGTTATTCATCTCCAACTCAAGCTGCAATCACCAAGGATCTTGGTTTAACAGTATCTGAGGTAATAGAATGATTTTGTGTTCTAGAGCTTTATGGTTTTTATCATTGATTTGTGTTGACTTTTGATCTTGCTCCATGTTGTAGTACTCTGTGTTTGGTTCTCTGTCCAATGTGGGTGCTATGGTTGGTGCAATTGCCAGTGGTCAGATCGCAGAGTACATTGGACGGAAAGGGGTATAGTTTGTTTGGTGATTTCTTGTTTTGATCCATGTAATAGACTCTTCTTTATTGCTTTTACTTAATCTCTTATTGTGTTTTCTTGGATAGTCTCTGATGATTGCTGCAGTTCCTAATATCATTGGATGGCTTTGCATATCATTTGCAAACGTGAGTACTTGTTCTTCTCCTGTTTCTATATTCAGCTTTCACTTTGATATCAAATGGTTGACCATAGCTCTCTACATCATTTTAATTTTTTTTTTTGCAGGATACCTCTTTTCTTTACATGGGAAGATTATTAGAAGGCTTTGGAGTTGGGATCATCTCTTACACTGTAATACTGAACTTCAGCTAGTTGTTTGCGTATGGAATGATTCGTTTCAGTATATTGATGCGACTTGGTTCGTGGTTTTAGGTGCCTGTTTATATCGCTGAGATAGCTCCACAAAATATGAGAGGAGGATTGGGTTCTGTTAACCAGGTTTGACATATCTAACTGACTACTAGTTCATCTTTGTATTACGAACTGAGACTTTAACTGTTGGTTTTTTTTTGCTATAGCTCTCTGTGACAATTGGAATAATGTTGGCGTATTTACTTGGCCTCTTTGTTCCATGGAGAATACTGGCAGTTTTGGGTAAGTATCATTACAGTGAAACCAGTTTTCTGATCATGATTTATTAATTTTCTCTACTCACTTTCTTGATTGTTTTCCTTTATCTTTAGGGGTACTGCCATGCACAGTATTGATTCCAGGTCTCTTTTTCATCCCTGAATCCCCTCGCTGGCTGGTACGTCGTAGAATAGTTTGCTTAATTTTCTTGACTTTAGTGCATAGTTTGTTTATTCCACTCTTATGTGATGCTTTATTTCGTTAAAATGTAGGCGAAAATGGGTATGACAGATGATTTTGAAACTTCATTACAAGTTCTTCGAGGATTCGAGACTGATATTACCGTGGAGGTTAATGAAATCAAGGTAATCCCACTACCTTCCTGAAGGTACATGAAAACTGAGTTTCAAAAGGCTAACCTTTTATCTTTTCTGCAAATCTTCAGAGATCTGTGGCCTCATCTACAAAGCGATCATCAACTGTTCGGTTTGTAGATCTCAAGCGCAGGAGATACTATTTCCCACTTATGGTACTAAAATCAAATATAGTTTGTTGACAAGTCCATAAGAAACTTTTTCTTAACAACCCCTTTTCTTGTGTGTGTGTGTGTGTGTGTAACAGGTTGGTATAGGACTGCTTGTACTTCAACAACTTGGTGGAATTAATGGCGTCCTATTCTATTCCAGTACAATCTTTGAATCTGCTGGTAGGCCCTTGCTTTAAGAACACGAAATGCTTCTTGTTCCATAAGATTATATAACACAAAATGTTCGTGTTTTCATTTTTTAGGAGTTACATCGAGTAACGCAGCAACATTTGGGGTCGGTGCTATTCAGGTTGTGGCGACTGCAGTATCAACATGGTTGGTGGATAAAGCAGGTCGTCGGCTTCTGCTTACCGTGAGTATTAATTCAGTAGTTTCATATCTGCAAGATTTCTCTCTAGAGAAGAATTCAAAACATGCCCAAGATGAACTAATAAGGCAAATCGAAATGTTTTGTAGATCTCTTCGATTGGGATGACAATTAGCCTTGTCATTGTTGCAGCTGCTTTCTACCTTAAGGTAGTTTCTAAGTTTTAGCTCGCATAACACCATTTTTTATCTTCTGTAACAAACATGAGGTTCGGCTTCCTGAGTTTTATATCTCTTGTTTTAGGAATTTGTGTCTCCTGATTCAGACATGTACAGTATGCTGAGTATCTTGTCAGTGGTCGGAGTTGTGGTAAGTCTTTTAGTTTAGGTGTATGATGAAAATTTTTGATGCAATGAGCGATTTATCTTTGCTTTAACTCTGTTAAATCTCGACAGGCAATGGTTGTTTCTTTCTCATTGGGAATGGGACCAATTCCATGGCTCATTATGTCTGAGGTAAAGAATTGGTTAGAAGTTAGAACTTAGTATAGTAAGAATCAAGAAGCGAACAACGCTTTACTAAACTCTGTATGCTCTGTTGTCCTTTGCAAAACAGATCCTTCCTGTGAACATAAAGGGTTTAGCTGGAAGTATAGCAACACTAGCCAATTGGTTCTTCTCTTGGTTGATCACTATGACTGCGAACTTGCTCTTAGCCTGGAGCAGTGGAGGTTTCTCTCTCTCTCTCGTCCTCTTTTTTAACCTTTCGCCATGAGTGACGATAGAGTATATATTCTTGATGTGTATTTTGGGGTTATATCTGGACAGGAACTTTCACTCTATACGCGGCAGTGTGTGCATTCACAGTGGTGTTTGTGACTCTATGGGTTCCGGAGACCAAAGGCAAAACGCTTGAAGAACTTCAAGCCTTGTTCAGATGAGAAAACTCAAAATAGTTTCAGCTTTTACAACTTCATTCTTTCTCTACTTCTCTCTGTTGTCGCCAAGAACAAGAAGGAACCAAGAGATGTCAAGATTTTCCAGCTTTTGTTGATTAGCTGAGAACGTTACAAAGATTTGTTTGTTTGTTGTGTGTCAATAATCAGTTTGCCTTCTGTTATATGTATATCAAACAAACCTTCCAAGTTTTTGTAATTTGATTAATCTCTTCTCATGGATAACAGATTATTCCACCAGTGAGACAATTCTGAACATCCACATTGCCAGACAAATTCCAAATCCCTTAACTAACGTGTACGATGATGTTGATCAGCAAATTCAGCTTAACAGCTTGCTCAGTACTGCATTAAAATCTACATCCACTAGCAATCATGTGCCAAACGCCTTAACCTCTATATAACCGAGCTCGTACCAGATTGAGCTGAAAGATGTGTTTCCAAATCCATGAAGTGTCATTCTCTAGGCCTCAATGTGAACTGGTAACAACTCCAGGTTCTTCCCGAACTCATACAGCCTTTTTGGTGAAAACATAGATGCTCGAAAGCTAGTTTGAAATCGGTATATACAATTAATCCTTGTGGTTTAACCATGAAGTTTAGTTCAAAGATTGATAAAGTCTAAAACAAGTTTTATCACCAAAAGAAAATAGTTCTAGATTATTTATTAGCTTAAGAATGTTTGTAGCACTAAGAATAAGCTCCCAAAACAGACCATTACTTATGATGAATCAAACAGTCCCATTCATGCCAGTGCAAAGACTTTCATTACCACATAAAAGGCTAGAACACTATTTTTTTTTTCCTTTTCCAAAAAGATAAAACAGGTAAATAAAAAAAAAAAAGAGGAATATGAAACCAAGAAAAAGCAAAACCACTGGTTAGAAATTGCTGGCCAGCAATAATTGAGGTTAACATAGGGAACAAAGCAAGTAAAATTATAGAATTAAGTCCATTATAGAGAGCTTTGAAAACACTAAAATGCCTCCGGAAAATATCAGCCATTTGATACAATCCCCCACAAGAAATTTGAAATTCAAATGAAAATGTTACCAAACTTATAGTTGTATTGCCCAAAGTGAAACTGGAATGGAATGATTAAGAGATTAAGAAAGCTTATAGACACTAAGAATAAGCACCAAACCAGACCATCACTTGCTATTGGGATGAATCAGAGAGGAAGAAGGTGGAATTCATGGGTCATGAAGTCCTCAGAGGGTCGGTAATACTTGTCTGGTGAGTACAACCTTAGGTTTGAGACTTGGCTTGTGTACAGACATGCGAATCTCTCCACCTGTTAGGAAGAGAAAGGGGGTTTGGTAAATCAAATATTCACAGAAACAAAAACATTAACCGTCACATAAGAAAGCAGGAATAAATGTTTTTTTTTACCTGGTGAGCAAATCGAGAACTTTGGTAGCCGGTTTTCATCAGTTGTCCCCAGACATTGTGAAACTGCAATTTCCAAGACCCATGACAATTTAGCAATATTAAGAGATTGAGACAGACCGTAGCTGTTACACGGAGAAACTCAAAAATAATGCAGATAGATTTACCTTTTGGTGACATTCTCTTTGGGCGTCTTGATGACTCAGTCGTACTTGATCTCTTTTAGACTGTAAATATCATGTTGGTGGACTTAGTACACTCATGCAACCGTCAGAGAACCAGAAATTAACCAAATTCTATCTTACCTCTAAGTCCTTAAGGGCTGATAACATTTCCTGCTTATCCTTCCCGTTGCTATCCTCAAACCTGAATGATATACAATTGGTTTCACAGATAAGCAAGTTATGTGAAAAACTGCTTTAACATTTAAGAATTCTAATCTAAGCAACACGGCCTAATTTGAAGAACACTCACTTTAGAGACCAGTTTAAGTGATGAATTTCGTCTTCAACTGTATCACGCTCATTCCTCATCAAAATAAGTTGCTGCAAACGAAATAACCAAAAGAATTAAACTGAGTGAGAGCAAATAATAACTATTGCAACGTAAAGTAAGTGCATTAGCAGCGGTTGATCCAATTCATCACGGCAAATCTAAAGACTTTCCCTCTAGTTTGATGTCAATGGAACTTCAAAAAGACAATCAATTTAAAAACACTATTCAGTCTAGGACACAACATTGAACCCAACTAACGAGCTTACATGAACCTGAAATACACAACTAGAATATGATAGATTATGTACACGCAAATGAACGCAAACATGGAATAGTTCTACAACCCTAGCTTTTCACAAATTGAAAGATCTCTTAGGAATGAATACAGATATATAGAGAGGATCCATTCACCTTACGCATATCCCTCAGTTCCCATAAAAGTTCAACCTCTTTTTCTAGTTCTGGAACAACAAGCATCGTTCTCCAACCTGAAAAATGAACAAAAACAAACTGTGGTTAACTGTCGCAAGCGTATGATACAAAACAAAAGAAAAGTCTAACTGGAAAAGGAAATCTTACCAAGAATCTTTTTACTGCGCAAAATATCACCGTATATGTGATCACCAACATAAAGGACCTATTAAGATAGAACAGATGAATGAGTGACAAGTAAACTAAGGAGCATCAAGTAAGAAATGTTGGAGTATAAATAAATGCTGCGCTGATAACTGTACTCGAGAAAAAGCAAAAATTTCTTTGAGACATAGAAAGAGCACACTACCTGTGAACTTGACTCAATGGAGAGTAAGTTGTGAAGATGCCCAACATTTCCACCTTGAAAAACTCGACAACCTTTACCTTTGCTCTTCAGTAAAATTTTTGGTGAAGAATCTCCCACCTTCCCGGAAAACAAATAAATTCAACAGAAACATAAATATCGTTTATGTGAAATATAGTTAAAGACTGTGCAATTTTCTTAGCCAAACCTGAGGCATAGGCGTTCCATTGTCAGTATTGAGAAGCATCCCAGACTGAGGTTCAACCTCAAAAAGATTAGCACGGCACTCTTCGTGGAAGAAACCAGGTTTCGCACTATACAGAAAGTAACCATTTCATAATTCAGATATTCACCGAATGAAAAGATAAAAGAGTATTTCCAGGAAAAAAAATTCATAAACGAACAACGCATCATGGCCTGAGATCTTAATCACATGATGTCAGTCAAAGCAGTAAACTGAAGAGAATTGGAAATAAAAATTACCTGCCAGTGATCACAACATCAAAATACTGGAGCCAGTCAAAGTTGCAATTACGAGGACCCTGAACCGTGCGTCCTCCACAAAGAAAATTCATCACAATATTTGTGTAATCCCACAAACTGCAAGAACATTATATAAATTATACAGATATAGGTGAGAACATTCACAATTATTTATTTTGTAACTTCCTAAGTCCCACATTTATTACAAGGGAGAAGAACAGGTTGAAATGTTTGAAGTTGCTAAAGTTGATTTCCGGAGCATTTTGATAATTAAGAGCTAATTCTAACTGCAGAGTTACAAACCACTATAAACTGCTTTACATGAACACTTTTTGAAGTCAATATAATTCATCTTAGGCATTACCTATTGGTCACCAAGAATGTAGAACGCCCAGAATCTCTTATCATCTTCATAAGGGGCACAATCGTGGTATCCTCATTGATGTACCTAATAAAATGGAAAATTGAAAAAAGTATTATGTAAAAAGGTAAAAAAATTAACAGCGGACATGGCAGATATATATATCAAACGAGCAGAGAACAGTGATGAACAAACAATCTGTCTCATTAGTCTTACCTATTAGGTTCTTTGGCCACCATCTGCTTCAAAGTTCCATCACGGTGGCACATGTCAACAGCAGCACGAACATCTTTATACATACGAGCATAACTGAAAGATCATCATGGGATGAGTAGAGATATTAGTATAACATAACTACATCCACAAGAATAACATATACTGCCTTGAAGGCTATATCGAGTACGCAAACACTAATGAATATGGGAAACTGTCTTACTCAATGTCCTTGGAGACTTTTTCTGGTTTATTGTCTTTAAAATCGACGAGTTGCGCAAACAGATAAGCTTCAGCCAGTGAAAAAAGGGTATCTATGAGAGCATAGTCAGGTTCATCAAAAGAATCTCGTATAAGGCTGCTACCATAGATGTCAACTTTCTCTTCCTTAGACAGCTCCTTAAACCCATGATAAGCTACTTTCACATACTTATGGCGATCCATCTGCATAATCAACAGTCAATTAAACTGAGACAAAAAGAAAATTATATGTGATTCATGTATAAGGTATTCACCTTTAAGATGTTTCCCCTCTTTTTGTCTAAAACCAGGCCTCTGACCATGTAGTTCCAATCAAATTTCCACTGTAGCAGCTGAAACATTTCACCACGACAAGTATCAGGATCAACTATATTTTTCTACTGATTGCAAAAGTCTCTCAGCAACATCACACTCATGAAACAGAAAATAATATACTAACCTCACTTGAATACCCCAAATCGTATACCAACTTCTTGACAGTTCCTTCATAAGCAAGGGCCTCAAAAGTTTCAGACTTGTATTGCGCCAGCGTGTAGTCCATATCGAAGCCTACAGCAATGATATTTTTCATATTCAACGATCTATTGCAGAAGATCTGTTTGCTTAAATCAATACTCTTTCCTCCAGGGGAAGCCCACTTCTGAGGAGCTTCACAACCACCCGGAGATCCCACATTGCGAAACTGTAACGCATTCTCACTAAGAGCACTGGTACGGTGTTCTTCCATCGATCTCTTAAAACACAACTGGCTTATTCCTGAGAGTTTGAAAAGTAAAGAAAAAAACTCCTTTTTATAACTTTCTTCAACTGAATTCAATACAACATCTTGCACAAACACAATATACCAACATATGCAATGAACATAGAGAATTAAACAAACTCATTCAAGCTCACAGGTACTTATACACAAAGGCCAAATTTAGAACGAAGATATAACTAGTAACAACTACTTACAAAGCACAGAAGGAAAAACAAACCCCTATCTTACCTCGATCACAAGACCAAGAACGTGCACGACCTGATCCTAAGTTTCTTCCAAGGTATGGCTCCAGAAAAAACCTACGAATGGCCACAATTTACTTCCCCATCCAAACTTCACTAAGAAAATCTCTCTAATTTCAAGAAAACAAGCCAAATCGTACACCAAAATACACACATGAAAGCAAAAAAAAAAAATCAAACAAACCACAACAGGTGATGAATTTTGAAAACTAAACAAACAAGAGGAAGAAACACAAACCAGTGGTGTGTAGTGCGTCTCTTCGAAGTCCTGAAAACTTTCTGGGAAAATGATGAAATGGGGAAGAGAAAACTGATAAACAAATAGAGAGAGGAAGAGTGTAATGAAGACGTTTGGGCATGGTAGATAAGTAGTTATTAGTATTATATAGGCGTGAAGGAGATTGAGTAATTGAAGAAGACGAATCAGATTCTGGAGAGAGAAGAGGAATATCGAGTTTTAAAGAAGTTGGGAATGTCGAAAAAGTAGGGTTCCAATAAAAACACTGAGACATTACCGGTAATTCGCCGGTGAATATATTCTCTCCGACTCAATATTGAAATTTTTTTTTTTTTTTTTCGTGAAAGTAAATGAGAGTGGGAGAGGGAGGGAAACGAGGTGATGTGCCACGTGTCATCAAAGATGGATATCACAATTAAATTAAATGCTCGGTTGTGGCTGTGTAATTGCCAGTCTAATCACGAGACACAGGGTTTAATGGGCTTATAATAAAAGCCCACATTTAAACCTCACTGGTCAATAGTTATGATGAATCTTATGATGGATAAATATGAGAATGCTCCATCCAAGTGAAGTGAGGTATATTCAGCTTTCAATTCATAGGTTAGAATTTATTTTTGGACACTGGCCAGTATTTATCGGTGGGGTTTTCGAACAATTTAATTGTCGGAAATAACCGAATTTTGGAATATTTAAATTTTTCATTTTTCATTATGAAAATGTAATCATTTATCAAAAATGAAGTTTCATTTAAATCAAAAATGTTGAGTCAAAGTCTATATAGCAAGGACAGTTTGAATAATTTACTAAGTATTAAAAACTAGTAAATATTTTACAGTAAAATCATACTAAGTGAATTTTTTTGTCAGGTTTAATAACAATATTTATATATAGTTGGTTAAACAATACCCTATTTTTAAATTGTTGGTAAATTTGAACCCATGAGTTAGGGGAAGTTTATGCAAATGAACCAAGTTTGGTTTATCACTTTCATCATAGTTAATAAACAAGTCATCAGATCGTTTTTAAGTAAACATCCAGATGCAAATATCATAACAACTAATAGAAAGAAAAGAAAGGTCCCGCTTCCTACTCCGCAGTCATTGTAGCCTCGTTACCCATGCGACGATGGCCAGGCAAACGACGCCTGTGGCGAGTGGGATTTATTGGTCTAGAAACAAGCTTAGTAACAACTTTGCGTCCTTGTATGGAGGTCACACCAAGTTTCAGTGCCTTGTGTGTTGAATTCTTTCCCTCAAGACTCACCATGGCTGCATTGGCGCTCTTGAGAACCACAACTCTCTCGACTGTTCCACATGAAGAGAAATGTTTAGTCAAGGCGATCTTGATATCATCAATATCAAGCGAAGCGTCAAATCCACTAACACATAAGAGAGCAGAACTGTTTACAAAATCGTAAATGGTTTCAGGCTCAACCCGAGCCTTCCATCCTCCCAAGTCTCTTCCATTAAGTAGCAAAGCCTTATCTACTGAAGACTTTCCCCAAAAATAAATAGAAGCACATCTGTTGAGCTTATCACCACATTTGCCAACAAAAACATCAGTGATCTCTCCACACTGAGAGAAATGTTTTCTCAACGTCCTCACGACATCATCATGAGCAAGCCCAATGTCATAACCCGACACTATAATGACCCCAGTCTCACGGAGCTCTGGAATGTCTGCATCATCATCATTACCCTTCACTTCCAGCAATTTCATCTCTTTGTCAGCGGATTCGTCCACGGAGCTTTGAGCTTTCTAGGTTTTCCGGAGGCAGAGGCGACACAATTTTATGAACCAAGCTTTTTATCAACCAAAAAAACAAAACTCAAAAATTCCAATAATTTTTGATAATTTGGAAGGAATTTCACGGGGCCCTTAACCTAATTGTAATGGGCCTTAAATAAAAGCCCAGAAGTTCTTAAACCTCACAACGTAGACCTCCCTCTCTTCTCCACCTCCCTCATTTCTCGCTATCTCACTCACTCAACAACCGATCGCGTGAATACCACGCGCCGCCGGCCGAGAAAATCTGGAATCTTGAGCTCTAGTCATGGCTACGTCTTCCTCAATACGTGCTCGACTAGCGTTCATGGCTTTACTCTCAGCGACTACTTTTTACTGTCTCCACAAGTACCGCCGTTTGAAACGTCTCAAAAACCTCTCCTTAAACCCTAACCCTACCTCCGCGAAATCCACCAGAGGGAAGATCTTCTTCATCTCTCAAACCGGAACAGCTAAAGCACTAGCTCAAAGACTCCTCGAGGTTTGCGAATCTAATGACTTACCATTTGATCTCGTCGATCCACGAAGCTACGAACCAGAGGATCTACCTAAAGAAACCCTAGTTTTATTCATTGCTTCGACTTGGGATGGTGGAAAGCCGCCTGAGAACGGTGAGTTTCTCGTGAATTGGTTATCTGAGAGCGCTGAGGATTTCCGAGTTGGTTCGCTTGTTCTATCGAAATGCAAATTTTCTGTTTTCGGAATCGGAAGTCGTGCCTATGGTGAAGCGTATAATGCTGTGGCGAAGGAACTGTCGAGTAGGATGATTGGATTGGGTGGATCGGAGATGGTTCCGGTGGGAGAAGGTGATGTTGATGGTGGTGAATTAGATAAAGCATTTCAAGATTGGTGTGATGGAGTGATTAGGTGTCTGAAAGGAGGTGTGAGTCGAGAGACGAATGGGGTTTCGCAGAATGGTGTTGTTGAGGAGGAGGAAGAAGAAGAGTATATCGATACAACAGATGATGAAGAGGAAGAGGATGATGGTGGTATTGTTGATCTTGAAGATATTGCTGGTAAAGCTCCTTCAAAGAAAAATGGCTTAGTTAAAGTGACTAAAGTTGATGGTAAGAAGGAAATGGTGACTCCTGTGATACGAGCAAGCTTAACGAAGCAGGTATTTCTTGATTTGACACGTACCGAGGCTGATTCTCCACATTAGGCTTGTGGTTTGCATTATCACACTTTCTGAAATCCTGTGAAACTTGCAGGGATATAAAATCATTGGTTCGCATAGTGGAGTCAAAATATGTAGATGGACAAAGTCACAGCTTAGAGGCAGGGGAGGTTGCTACAAGCACTCATTTTATGGCATTGAGAGTCACAGGTTTGATTGGAAGCTCTTTTGTTTTTTCTGATACTTATGTTTGTAAGTCGTGGTACTTATGTTGAGATATTTTGGTTTTCGAATACACAAGGTGCATGGAGACAACACCTAGTTTGGCTTGTGCAAACAAATGTGTCTTCTGTTGGAGGCATCACACGAATCCTGTGGGAAAGAGCTGGACGTGGAAGATGGACGATCCTAAAGAGATTGTGAAAGGTGCTTTGGATCTTCATACAAAGATGATTAAGCAAATGAAAGGAGTTCCAGGTCAGATTACATCTTTGGCTTGTAGATGATACATGCTTGAAAAATTCACTCTGATTTCTTTTAGTTTATTAGTATCCTTGGGTCAAGTTGGAGTCTGTAACCAACTTAGGTATCTCTTATTTTATGAAACTTAATTCTTAAAGTCATCTAGCTAGATTCCACATATATCATGGCAGCCGTTTAGATGTTTCCACCAAAAAGCTTCTTAGGCAAATTGAGCACAGGATGCCTCTTGGAAGTCAAATATATTCCGTGTTTTTTGTTACTTGATTGATTGGTCTCCACACTTAGTTGAATGTCAGATGCTGACTTTTTTTTGGCTTGATAATTCTTCAGGTGTAACTCCAGAGAGACTACAAGAAGGTCTAACCCCTAGACATTGTGCTCTTTCACTTGTTGGTGAACCGATTATGTATCCGGAAATCAATGCCCTTGTCGATGAGCTTCATGGAAAGCGCATTTCTACGTTTTTGGTAACTAATGCACAATTTCCGGAAAAGATTCTGATGATGAAGCCTATCACCCAGGTTTGTGGTGCCTGTTTTGTATATATTTGCCTTTGAAAGCTCTTCTTGTACTTACCGAACCAGATTGCGTAATTCACTATTTTTAATGTTTACAGTTGTACGTAAGTGTAGATGCTGCTACCAAAGAGAGCTTGAAGGCTATTGATAGGCCTCTCTTTGCTGACTTCTGGGAGCGGTTTATTGTGAGTATTTTAAGCAACCTCCTTTATGTTACAAATCTATAAAAAGAGTTGTACATTAAGATGGTGAGGGTATAATCTCAGCACCATTTGTATCCCAGGACTCCTTGAAAGCTCTCCATGAGAAGCAGCAGCGAACTGTCTACCGTTTAACACTTGTCAAAGGATGGAACACAGAGGAGCTAGAAGCTTATTTCAACCTCTTCACCCTTGGAAAACCCGATTTCATTGAGATCAAAGGTGTTACATACTGTGGAACGTGAGTGTGTCCCATTTGTCCTCTCTCTCCACTCTTTTTTTTACACACATCATTACTTATTTAAGATCTTCTGGAAACAAACTAAAACAGCTCTGCGACATCAAAGTTGACAATGGAGAATGTACCGTGGCATGCGGATGTTAAAGCCTTCTCAGAGGCTCTGGCTGTGAAGAGCAAAGGAGAATACGAGGTTGCTTGCGAGCACGCCCATTCTTGCTGTGTTCTTCTAGGGAGAACCGAAAAGTTCAAAGTGAATGGAAAGTGGTTCACTTGGATCGACTATGAAAAGTTCCATGATCTGGTTAGTTCATTAAACCAAACCCAAAAATATGATCATCTCAAATCAATATTCATGGTGATTTTAATGCGTTCTTGGATGAATTCAAATATAGGTGGCTTCTGGAGAACCGTTCACGAGCACGGACTACATGGCTCAAACACCATCATGGGCAGTATATGGAGCAGAGGAAGGTGGGTTTGATCCAGAGCATGTGCGTTACAAGAAGGAAAGGCATCATCACCCTAAACCACAGGCGGTTGTAGCTTGAGAAAGGAGTAAGCTAAAGTCATTTTGTTAGAGCCTTTAAAGCTTCTCCTTCTAGGTCCTCAGCTTTTGTTTTTGTTTTTTTTATTTGTCATCTTTACAATGTTAAACTCTTTGAAAGACGTGAAACATATGGAAATCATATCAAACTTTACTATAATCAAGTTTGGAATTTAATAAATTTCTATGTTTTAGGAATTGATTCTAAAAAATGATGTTTGCACATGAAGCCTTGCCGGTCCGATAATGTCTTGTCTGAAAGTACTTACTATCACATCTTCTCATGGACACAATTGTAGAGTCCTTTTCGCACTACACCGAATAATTAGTTGAATAAGAGCATCCCCAATGGTGCTATCCTTCTAAGAGTTCTTAACTTTTTTAATTATTAAATTTAATATTAAATAATTCTAA
>OVAF01000610.1:0-35689 GCA_900406245.1 Odontarrhena argentea | reverse complement strand
GAATATGGCAAAATCAACAATGGCATTCATAATCTATGGTATACTCATAATTAAACCGAAAAAAATCTACCACTAAAGAGAATTCTAGTTTCAAAGTATCACAATTTGGGGAACCTATACATACTGATACCACAAATTTGTTTAGCTATTGTTGTATTGAGAATATAAATCTATTACGTACATAAGATCCTATAATTTTGGGTTTTTCGATTTTAGTTTATTTTTTTTGTAACGCTTGATTAATTATTTTAAAGTAAATTATGAGATACTATTACATCGATAATTCTAACATATATTATAGATCCACGCCTCCATGTCTTAATATCGTCATATGCTGTTGATTTTATAAACATATTTTATAAAATGACCTTTAGTGTAATATTTTTAACAGAAGTGGTTATTATTTATCTGCGAAATTACACTAAAACACCATAGTTTAACAAAGTTTTGGGTTCTATTTGATAAGAGAGCTAGATTATTAAAACTTTGATGTTGGTATAAACATCCGCTACATATCAAAACTCGTGTCACCTAGTACACTTTATGAAAAGAGATTGCAACACAAAATATCATAAAAATATACAAAACCGAAAATCTATACTCCATCTGAATACTACCGACAGAAGCCAACATTTTGACACGCGAAAGGTTCTTTATGCATGAACAAAATAAAGGCTAAAGATATTTTTGCATATCAACTTTTAACCTGCCAAACGTGAACAAACAGTCCTTTAAGGCTTTAACCAATATAACCTTTTGAAATCTTAACATTTACATATATGTTAAACAGAACTTTAATTTAGTTGAATAACAACATAACATAGCGTTTATTTCTCTAACCTAAATTATCATTTGTACTTCTAAATTTTAGAAAAAAAAAAAATTTCACATGTTAGAAAATCTTAATTTGAAAGAACTACATGTCTACACGATAAAATTTATATTGTAATTTTTTACTCTTTTTTTTGGATCGAAGATCGTTCTGCATGTTTTGGACAGTGGATACAAGAATATTGTTTTGTGAATGTTCGTTATTTATAAATTTATATTTATTTTCAACTTATTTCCAAACTGCTTACTGTGATTTTTTGAGCCGTGTTACCACATATATAATTCCTCTACTTCTAATTGATAAATTTTGTGTGTTTTCATACATATTAAAAACAGAATTAATATATTATGATAAACACATTATTTCTCAGCACTAAATAATTTTTATAATTCAGAATTAATTTATTGATTGTTTTTTTAAAAAAATGTCAATTAATATCTCTTAAAATCAATAATTATAGTATATAAAAAATGAAATATTAAACTTAACAAGTATATCTTTCTGTAACACGAATTTTCTTCTGAAAAAAATATCTTTTAGGAACTAATGAGATATTTAAGACGAACTGTGGATTTTTCTGTACACCTAAAAATTTTAAGGCGTTTTTCAAAAATTTGAAAATAAATAGGAACTGGAAACGAAGGACTCGGTCACAATATTTCGAACCTGTTGACAAAACTTATAAATAAAGGAAATCAAAACAAGAAGGCAGGAAGATAGACTTATCTTACTAGATTCCACGTGGTGTTTCCTCTATGGCCAAAACAAAATCTTCAAGAGAAAATGTAAAGTCATACGTGTCAGAAGAATATCAAAATCCACTCATTCTGACCAAAGCCTATCTCACTAACCAAATTCTCAGTCACTTATTGTTTACATACAAGAAAAAAAAAAAGTTCAAGTGTAGGAAGCTCATGGCGTCTCTTGCAACCGTCGCCGCCGTAAAACCATCCGCCGCCATTAAGGGCCTCGGCGGTAGCTCACTCGGCGGAGCCAAGCTCTCCATCAAGCCTTCCCGCCTAAGCTTCAAATCTAAATCCATCAGGTACTTAAAGCCCTTCATATATGTTCAAATCCACTAAATCCACACTATAAATTGGAATTCAGTTTCATACTTTATAATTTCTTGGAAATCCACTAAAATTTACAAGTTTAAATATATTTAGTAGGCAGAAATGTGTTTCTGTTAGAAATTTTCACGTCTAAAATTAATATGAAATTTAAATTAATATATTAGCGAGTTATTTCTAATTAGTTTTGAGTTGAAGACCTATGAATTAATTATGACTGTCAAACTATAAATGGTAATGAAACTGCTAAGTATATTTATTTTTGGCATTTATGTCCACTCTTGTAATCAATTAGTTTGACGATGTTCTTTCTTCTTTATGTGTTTTGCTTATAGAGCTAATGGTGTGGTGGCTAAGTATGGAGACAAGAGTGTATACTTCGACTTAGAAGATTTGGGAAACACAACAGGTCAATGGGACTTATATGGCTCTGATGCTCCTTCTCCTTACAACCCTCTTCAGGTTTTTGTGTTTTTCAAATCTCAAAACGTAAATTGTCTTTTATACTACAACTAGTGTTGTGAAAAGTTTTGTTCTTGTTTGATTATTTGTAGAGCAAGTTCTTTGAGACATTCGCTGCACCATTCACTAAGAGAGGAATACTCCTCAAGTTCTTGATTCTTGGAGGAGGCTCTTTGCTTACTTATGTTAGTGCATCTTCCACCGGCGATGTTCTTCCTATCAAGAGAGGTCCTCAAGAGAAACCTAAGCTTGGTCCTCGCGGCAAGCTCTAATTTGAAAATTCAATACTTGTTGTTAATTACCTTTCTCTTCCTCCTTATAAAACCAAAAACATTTCTCAATTCTGCAAAGTGTTTTGAATGAATTAAATTATGTATATTCTGCTTTTCTGTTACATTATCAAACGTTCTTATTTCCCTAATTTTACAAAATAAATCTTTTTGTTTTTGTTTTTGTTTTCAAGAGTATCGTCCTGCGGTAGGACTCTTTGCGTTTCCAAGAGATTCAAGATAAGAAGTAGTCTTCTTGTTGTTAGCCATGATCATGGTCGACACTCTCGTCAACAGTTTCTTGCCTGAATCTTTGAATGGTGCATCACTCTTTTCTTTCTTCGGTACTTCAGTTTCGATATTCCAGTTCATTACCTCAGAGAGTGATATTGTAGACTTCGACTTTTTCGGTCTCTCCTCTAAAAGACAATAGTTTTGTTCTGCTTCCGAGTTTGTACCCTCTGTTGCCTTCAATATATATCTCTTACAAACCGCGATTTCAGGGTCTTGCGTTAACTGATCAGCTTCAAGAACATCTTCTATTCTTGACATTACCGAGTGTGCCAAGCTCTCAAGAACTCTCGAGTAACTCTCCAGGATAGCTAATCCTATATCCTGCAAAAACAGAATTCTTAACACAAAGAACACAAACAGGTAAAATGTTTAATTTGATTTAGTATAATTTTGAGTGATGTATTTACTTTGTTGAATTGAATCTTGCTGATGTCAAGTGTGGACTGAGAGATCCCGGGGAATCCTTGTTTAATAAGAAGCAGGACGGTTTCCGCTCTTTCTTCTAATTGTCTCTTCTCCATACTCAGGTTTCCACTCCACGGAGACGACTTGTTGTTGTCTTTCTGCACCAGCTTTCTCCTCCATATCATAAGTGAAGCTTCAATCTTGTTCTTGAGATCAAGAATCTTGTGCTCAGATGATAAATCCATTTCAAGAAGGAACTGCTCCGCATCAAATACGTCTAATGTTATCATTCTGTAGATCGTGTCTCCAAGAGTAGATTTCCCATTCTATATAGTCCCACACAAAACAAGACATCGATAAGATATTCAATGGTGATGATTCTTGATGTGTTTGGTAGCTCTCAGAGTTCAAGGTTTTAGAGTTTATACCTTAGGAAGTGAGTCGATGTAGCTCTCGGGGATCTCCATTTCAGATAGAACTTGAGCGTTTATAGCCAATGCAGATTTAAGCACTTGGCTCACACAGTCTTTCTGACTCAGTAGAAACCTTTTCGCCTTTTCAGATAAGCCTTTAGGTGGAACTTTCACTGTTGGAAGCCACCATTTTTCACTGTTTTCAGAATCTGAAGAATCAGTTGTGACGTAGTAGAACTCATCTTGATCTTTGAATTTATCAAGACATTCCTGTTAAAAAAAATTTGTGATATTTTACAACCTTAAAAATCTTGTTCTTGATGCAAATTTGAAGAAACAATGTAATCTGTTTTTAACTTACTATGAGCATCTCATCAAGTTTCTTAAGAGCAGGAATGTTGGAGACAAGATCTGTTCTCTGCCTTGTACTCATCACCTACAATAGAAGAAGAATTCATAACTTAGACAAAACTTTCTCTCAGAAACTATATAATAGAAGGTTAGACTTTTTTTCAGGAACCTCTATGCATGATCCATCCTTGTTAATTTGTTGTGTTGGGAAGAATTCAACAATATGATCAGTAACAGAGAGAAGCCATCCCATTTCTCTTCTCCACCGGTCTATTCTATCCTCAGACATTGGCTCTAAACGCCGTTGCTCTCCAAAAGCAGAAGCTGAAAGATTTGTGATTGCGTTTGATAATGCCAAAGCTGATGAAACACCTTTGCCTCCTCCTGACATGTCTTCTCCGAGAAGCAGTTTCGCAAACCTTTCTTTCATGTGTTCGTTTCCTGTAACATATTGATGCAATAACATGAGACTGAGAACATGACTTCCTTAGAGTAAAAGTTCTTCATTTCAATCCTAGCTTGCAACCCAAGCAACCTAAAGTTGTCTTGTTCTGTAATGAATTTCTCATTGTGACCTAAGAAGCCTCAAATGCTATGACATTAGTGACTCTAATAAATATCTCATTTCCAGTCTTAATTAAGCTTGCGACACTCGATACTTCAACATATGATGCAATAACTTATTATAGTCATAGTTTGCGGCCCAAGAAATCTCGAGATAATCTCATTAACCAAAGAATTGTTCAAAAGGATGGAGAAAAAAACTTTTTATTTCTTGCCTGCATCTTCCTGTGATTCTGCATCTACTGCATCCCGCGAATGAGATGGTTGATCCTTAGCCTGAGGCGTTCGAAGCTGAAAAATTGGCCTGACACTCGAGAGCGCGGTTTTCTTAAAAACAATGCCATCATCAAAATCTGGATCATCAATTCTCAAGGAAGAATCTGATTTCGGCCTTCCTTTGACATGTCTTGAAGGTGAGTTCTTGTCCTTCATGTTCTCCAAATCGAACAATCTAGAGTTGTAGCTTTCTTGTTCTTGCTCAACCAGTTTTACCATTTCCATAATGTTCTTCAATCTAAGGAGAGGTTCTTTATTTTTAAATCTTTCTGGTTTCTCTTTTTGAAACAAAGATGGCTTCTTAGACGGGAGAGACATAAAGACAGAAGAAGAAGAAAAACAGAAAGAGTTCTGTGATTGTTGTTGTGCAGATAATTAAGAAACTAACTCTTTAAAACTAACCAAACCGTGATGGTATAATAATACTCCAGTGCATGGTAAATCCAGATAAGCCTTTTTCTTCAAGGTTGACTTCTGTTCTGTTTCATGTTTTTGTTTCCCACTTTTTGTCTCATTAAATTACTAACTAACTAACGGATTCGTTGTCCAAATATTCCCTCGATTAATTTTTCATGTTGTAGTTATTTACCAATTTAGGATTTTAATTTTATATTTTAAGATGTTGCGTTTACATTTAGAAAATCACATAAGATGTTAAGTTGTTAACCTTTTCATTTTACTATTTATGAATTGTAAACACGTAATTTTCTTACACTTTTTTGCATTTATATTTAAATGTACAACTTTACATGTTATCATAAGCAATTTACCAAGTAGAAATTTAATTTAATTTTCATACTTCTTTTTTTTGGGTCGGAATTGTCATACTTCTGTTTTAAAATATTAGGACACATTCTATTGATCTTAATTAATCCCTAACCCCATATTAAAGCGATACTTGCATGATCTCACACTTTAATTTTAAAACAAGACCTATATACAGAAGAAGCAAAAAACAATTTCATACACAAACAAAGCTACTTAACCCCGAAACAAAAATTATGTAACTTCATACATAAACAAAAGTATTTAACTAAACAGTGGTGGTGTAGTGATTACATGACTCACTCTAATTGACAGTGTTCTAGCACTTCTACTATGAGTTTAACTAGGGATTAGTCTAGATTCCTCCCTAAACCTAGAATTTATGGACCTTGATGTCTAGACTGAGCTTTGGTATGAAGTTCCCTGGCAAACAAAGAACAAAAATACAATGAAAAACAAAGCTACTTTCACTCTATATATATACATGGATGTGATATATGATAATGAAACTTAAAGAGTGGAGCCTTTGAAGATGAGGAAGTCGAGGGTCCCCAAGTGAAAATAGATGAAAGTTCCTTTAGAATGTGTGAAGAAACATCCAAACTTGGATCCAACCACACATTGCCAACCACTCCCATATCTCTCATCAAACTCCTAATTTACAAAAATATATAAATTAGCGAAAGAGAAGAACAAGAGTCAAGACTCTAGAATCTTGCTCAAGGAATTAAGAAGCTAACCTTCTTGATGTGAGCAGCTATGGATATATGGTCAATGACATCAAAAAGATCGAGAGATTGAGAAGCAATGCTCATTGCTTGCATTTGCATCTTCGCTGGCATATCTGTCTCTTCCACTTTAGCTTTTCCTTCCAACATCTTTATTTATATCTCTCTAAGTCTCGAAAGATGAAGAGAAGATATTTAGTATTTTGTAGATAAAGGATCAGTCCTTGTGTTATGGCTTTTAGTCTTTCTAATTTGTTATTCCTATCTTCACAATCTTTTAATTTAAAGAGGCGAAATAGCATGTGAAGGTTTCTGTTGTTGTTGTAATAAATATGACAAGAGCAGTAAGAATGTGTAGGGTTTGATGATGAGTCATAAGAGTTGTAGTAAAGATGTATCGGACGTGTGTCCCACGTCGTTTTCAGTCCTTCATTGATAGGATAACGATGGAGAGGCTCATATATCAATTATTAAGATAGCTTCTGACTATATAAGGATTGATTTTTTTACTACTACAACAACAAGAGTTCTTTCTGGATTGTTTTTAAAATCTTTTTCCTTCTGGAATCACAATTTTTAAAAACTTTGGTACATTACACAATTTTTTGTTTCTTCGAACCGATTTTGATTTCGAGTTAATTTTCAAAAAGAATGTGATACTTCATTTAGAAATTACCGATGTTGGAGTACACTATATATGCCAAAATCGATCAAATCCATATCTAATTAAAAATACCTTCAAAAGAGGTTGACGAACTGAATATTCCTTCGATTACTTCAGTTTTAAGAATTTTTATTTTGGTTTGTTGAAAGTGGAGTTTTCAAATTTCTTTATAAAATAATTATATCTTTGTGGATTTTGACTAATAAAGTTTTGAAGATTATATTGTAATTGGTTGAATCGTTTTTGAATTAATGATAAAACATGTTTTTGTTCTGAAAATGTGTGAAATTAAATGAGTTATTAAGTATTTTATTTTTTAACATCAAATGGATTTTTAATTTTTTGGGCAAAACTTATTTAAAATGAAATAGAGAAAACAACATCAAAAAATAACAAAATTTTATTAAATGTTTGACAAAATTAAAAACAAAGTAAAAAACAAAAATACCTGTAACACTGATATTTTAAAAAGTTTTAGAGACATATGAAAAATATGTTGCAACTTGTTTTTCTTGGAGAGAAACTTCAGTGTTGTTATCATATGCATCTGTAATGAATTCAAAATGCAACGACAAACTATGAAAGAGTAAGTTAATGATTTATGAAATTGAAAAAGTAAAGAATTAGTTAAATCAAAATGTAAGTCCACTCTTAAAAATAAATGCAAAAAATTAAGTTGTTGTGGTTGTAATTGAACGATTTGTGCGCGTAAATCTTAAACGAATTTAAATAATTTTTTCTTTTTTCCATTTATTAATTTTGAGAAAGTCCATAAAATACTACACTTGGAATATTAGTTCCAAAAATATCCCTTATTTCAAAAATATCACAAAAAAATTCTAAAAATACCATAAACACTCAAAATGATGTTAAGAGTTTTAATTTATTTATTTTTGGTTTGGATTCACTAATAGCCTAATAGGGTTTAGTTATGAGGACTTAGTGTTTAGTTTTGGTGATTTAAACTTTAGTTTTAATTTTGTAGTATTTTTGGAAAACTAAGACTTTAGTGGTATTTATGGAAAAACAAAACTTTGGTGTATTTTTGAGATTTGTCTTTTTTGTTCATCGTTCTTAAACCTAAATTTTTTTTTACTATAGTTAACAAATGAATTTTTATTATAACTGATACTGTAATATTTAAAAAGAGTAATTAATATATGTTGTCTTAGTTTCTTCTCTATTTTCCAAGAATTCATTTATAGAAGGATTAATTATTGAATTTAAAAAAATATAGCTACTTTTCCAATACTCAAAAGAAAAAAAAAAATAGTATATACATTTCTTACAAATTCTTTAAAAAGAGTTTGTATAAACTATAAAGTATAAACCAACAATTTTTCTCCAAGACTAAAGTAAATAATTATTAGGTCAAAATATGAGTGAGGGCAAAAAGATCAATCTTTGTTTACTTTCCATTTAACATCCAATCTCCATAGTCAATTATCAATATCTAAGCTCCCGCCGTTAATCATGGTGTCATTTTACATTCCTGTGATCTCTCCATTCTTCTTCACTTTTCAAAATCCCAACAAGACCCATTTCCAACCATGTCGCCGCCACCAAAACCCATTTCCAAATTCTCGATCTTCACCTTTCTCCTCTGCTTCTTACTCATCGTCTCCCATGTCGCCGCCGAAGCCGGATCCGACGAAGAACTCGACGATCTGGAGCAGCTACTTGCGGTGGACGAGCAATTACAGGAAGTAAGACCGGAGCAACAATCGGAAGCTGAGACGGTGAGTAAGGCGCAGAGGATCGTGCTTGAACTCAACGGAGACAATACGAAGCGATCGATCGATGGGAATGAGTACGTGATGGTGTTGGGTTACGCGCCGTGGTGCGCGAGGAGTGCTGAGCTGATGCCGAGTTTTGCGGAGGCGGCGACGGATTTGAAGGAGATGGGTAGTAAGGTTTTGATGGCCAAGATCGATGGTGAGAGGTATTCGAAAGTCGCGTCGGAGATGGATATTAAGGGTTTCCCTACGCTTCTTCTGTTCGTTAATGGGACGTCTCAGGCTTATACTGGTGGATTTACCTCGTGAGTTTCTGTGATACCCTGATTTGAGATTAGAGGATGTTGTTTGAAATGTGATGTCTTTGAGTTTCTATATTGAGTCTAATGATAGGGACTAGGCAAAGTTTGATTCTTGTTCCTAGTAGTAATGGATTTGATAGTGATTCTCTAAGTTTATGAAGATGTCGGTGTTGTGTTTCAGAGAGGATATAGTGATATGGGTGCAGAAGAAGACTGGTGCACCAACTATTAAACTTAATACAGTTGATGAAGCTTCAGGATTTCTGAAAAAGTATCATACTTTCATTCTCGGTCTATTCGAAAAGTCTGAGGTATGAAGATATATTAGTTTGAGCTAAGAGTGGTTTGTGGAACTGGAATGTAATTTTGATGCGTTGTTTTGCTCAGGGCTCTACGGAACATGATGAATTTGTAAAAGCTGCGACATTGGACAATGAGATCCAGTTTGTGGAAACAAGCAGTAGCGATGTCGCTAAACTTCTCTTCCCTAGTTTTAAAAGCGGCAATGTGTTCATTGGAATGGTTAAAAGTGAGGCTGAGAGGTACTCTGCATATGGTAAGCTTACTGATGCATAATGTCTCTGCTACTATCATATAGTTCCCTTCTGTTGTACAGTGAGAATTGGAAATAAGTTTGCTAGTTTTTTATTTTATTTTTGTGTGTCAATTTTGCTTTAGTTTAATCTATTGTGTGGTATATTTATGTGTCTTCTGTACTGGTCATGCAGATGGACCTTGTCAAACCGAGAAGGTCTTGGAATTTTTGAACAGTAACAAATTTCCATTGATCACAAAATTGACTGAATCCAACACCGTTCGTGTTTACTCCAGTCCAATCAAGCTTCAGGTGAGAAGTTTAATATTTTAACTTTTATTCAATGCAACATTTCGTTCTCTCTCTGTTGGTTGTTATGTTGTTTTCACTAATCCAGTTGTGGTATCATTTTTTGTTAGGTTATGGTCTTTTCAAAGGCTGATGACTTTGAAAATCTCGCTCAGCCTCTAGAAGATATTGCAAGAAAGTTCAAATCGAAGGTATTTTCCAATATCGAATGGTTAGATCTCTTATATGAATTTAGTAAACTTTCTCTAATAATTCTGGTTATGCTAATACTCTGCAGCTTATGTTGATACACATCGACATTTCAAATGAAAACCTTGCTATGCCATTCTTAACCTTATTCGGGATAGAAGATGCTAAGAAAACTGTTGTAAGTATTCTGAATATGCACTTATACTTGCCGCTGAAGATGCATTTATTAATTTACTGCTACAATCTACAGTGTTTAATATCAAGTTCTTTAACAGGTAGCTGCATTCGACAACAACCTTAACTCCAAATTTTTGCTTGAGTCAGATCCATCCCCTAGCAATATAGAAGTACAAACTTTCTCATTACTTTTCCTTCCCTTCACAGACATTTATAAACTCATTGATGTGGCATCTATATTGAATTTTTGCTGTATAGGAATTTTGTTCAGGGCTTGCGCATGGAACTGCTTCACCTTACTATAAGTCACAGCCAATTCCAGATAACGTGAGTATCAAAAATACATTCTATTCTAGATGCTATTTTGGGGTAAAAAGCTTATCAATGTTTTCTCAAATTTGCAGCAAAATGGAACTGTAGTGACTGTGGTCGGAAGGAGTTTTGATGAACTGGTCTTGAAGAGCGGCGAGAATGTTCTCTTGGAGGTCTGTAAAGGAAACGTGTCTTCTGAACCTAAATTCTATTTTAAAAGGAGATAATTATTATGGATATAATATTGACCATGGTCGTGGAAACAGGTACACACACCATGGTGTCTTAGCTGTGAGGCTCTGAGTAAACAAGTCGAGAAGTTGTCGAAGCATTTTAAAGGGTTTGAGAATCTCGTCTTTGCGAGGATAGACGCTTCTGCAAACGAGCATCCTAAGCTAAAGGTAAAAAAATATATCTCAAACTGCAAAGAGAGGCAGTTCTCTCTCTCATGTGATTACTATTGGATACATCCATGGTCATGATGGTGTATGTGATGGTTGATGCAGGTTGATGATTATCCAACAGTTTTACTTTACAAAACCGGTGAAAAGGAGAATCCGGTAATACTATTTTGATAGAGTTCCTTAATTTCTTTGGTTCTTTTTTCTGCCAGAAAGTTTTTTCTTACAACATTGTCTTGCGCAGTTAAAGCTGTCGACAAAATCCAGCGCGAAAGAAATGGCTGTTTTTATCAACGAAGAGTTGAAACCAAAGGATCGCTCGGCTAGAGATGAGTTATAGAAGCCTCTGTCATCTGATGTAGGAATCAGATCTATTGTTGTACGTTGAAACCAGGAGAAATGTAATACTACTTATGAGAAGAATGCACTGAAACAGATAGAAGAAGAGAGATAGAAATTATATGTAACTTTAGTTATTACCAGAAGAAACATAGAAGTTGAAGAAACTTTTGTTTATTATCTTTTTTTAAGGATACACTTCAGGGAGATGCGACTCCTCTTCTTCAGCCATTGATTTCACTTGTGAAGCTCAGGTTTTACTTATATCTTAGGATTTCTCATCTATATTACATTTCTGTGAACGTCTTGCAAATGAAGATCTACCACAAATTGGAAAGATTAGTAAAGAAGTCACTAAATCTTTGTAATAATTAGTAACCCAATTTGTTCTTCAGTCTGTAATGGATGAGATGGCAATATAACTGCAGAATAATAAAAGTTGCTTATACTAATTGATACACATAAAAATGCCCAAAAGAACACAAAAATCTCTCCTTGCAACTAAGTAAATTTAACATTCACACCCGGTTGATCTTTGTTGTCGACCTCCAGCTACATCAATGGTGTCTGTAAGGTACCTGTGCAAGGCATTGAAACAAGTGAACCCAAGATAAGTTGGAGGTTATTGATACGATAACTCAAATCTGATGGAAATGCAAAGCTCGAGGTTGAGATGATGCGAGTGTTGGACTTACACTTCTTCTTCAGGTTCATTCTTGAGAGCATTTTTGGCAATGCATTCGAAAGCTGCATCGACATTGAATCCTTCTTTAGCAGATGTCTCGAAGTACGGAATGTTTCCTTTGGAAGCACACCAAGCCTTTGCTTTTTTCTCAGACACCTGATTTAGAGTATCTTAGCATTAGTAAAAGTCTTTACAAACAAGTAATTGTAGAGCAAAACGAATAAAAATCACACCACTCGACTCTTTCCACCGTCAACATCAGTCTTGTTCCCCAACACAACAAACGGGAAGTTTTCAGGATCCGAAGGACTAGCCTAATAAACACATTCCATAAAGATGATCAAATCACTAACTCGATAGAAAATATTCCAAAGATTACAAGAATTATTATGGAGAGCATTGTACCTGGATCAAGAACTCTTCCCTCCAGTTGTTAAGATTTTCAAAGGACTTCAAGACATTGATATCATTCACAAGAACACAACAATCCGCACCTCGATAGAAAGCAACTCCCAAACTTTGGAACCTCTCTTGTCCAGCAGTATCCCAAATCTACATTAAGGAAAACAACACACTCTTTCTGAATAATTACTTGAAAGACAACACATAAGCTAAAACAAATGAGATCCAATTTAACTATAAGCAACAGCAATATGCTATGTGTTTGTGGACATGATTAGCAGTCACATTATATGTATTAAATTAACACTTAGCAATTTACCTGCAAAGTGAAGAGCCTGTCATCGATGTGAACCTCTTTGGTCAAGAAATCCGCACCAATGGTAGCTTTATACTGATTACTAAATTTACGATTCACAAACCTAACAAAAAGCAAAATGATCAGACAAAATCAATACAAGAACCAAATCGTTACAAGAACATGCAACAGAATCTGAGATCCGAGTGTGTGTAAGAATACATACTGATTCATCAAAGACGTCTTCCCAACCCTGGCCAAAAAACCAATGTTTCAAAAAAAATGTCCCATCAACAAAACAAGAATAAAGAGGGAAGATACTAGCATATTCCCAGGTAGAAAAAATTACCCACTGTCTCCGAGAATGATGACTTTGAGAAGCACTCGTCGTCGAGAAGCCATTGATGCTGCAAATCAGCCAAATTAATTTTTTTGTCTCTCTGTTTTCTTGAGGGCAGTAAGGTGGAGAGGACCAGTCACCAAAAGTATATTCCGCTATAAAGCTTACTGAGCCAACTAATCACACTCTTTTACTATTTTTCTAAATCCATTAATAAATTCGTTATTAGTTTTCAAATCAAAAGAAACTGGAAAGGTCCTGCCAATTACAGTCTGACATGTGTATTTGATATCAGTTTTATAGATAAATTCGCCAAAGTAATAAAATTGGAACATTAGTCATACAGGGAAGTTTCACCTGGAAATGTGAATCCAAGAAGGCAAGAAGTATAAAACAACACTATTTATGTTTCAGTCTTGAGCATCTAATTCTCTATAAGTCTATGACAATGCATATAAGAAAACATGTACAGTTCTGGGAGAAATATGTTTTTGTCTCTCTCTCTCTCTGAGAAGAACCCTGAAGCTTTCTTCTCCTTTTTCTATCTGTTCTGCCTTCAGTTACATAACCGAGTGTTTCGGTTTTTCACTCTGACGCATCTGCAACCGTCTTTCCTTTGTTATCTGTGTTGTTTGGGGACTCCGGTTTGTTCTTCTCCAGAAAATGAAGTCGGTTTCGCAAAATCTACACCAAGAAGTTAATCCTTGATAAGCATTCAAACACCATCTATTATAAGGCTATTGATGCTGGACCATACCTCAAGGTGGCTCTCGAGTGACTTCCTCATCTCTTCCAGCTTCGTCTCTGGGATATTTGCGTAGGCAAGAGTGTTTTCACCAGGAAGTTTTTGTTGAAGAACCTGAGATGGCAGAGAGAATGGGGGACTGGTTTGATGTGGTTCCGTTAACACCTTCTCCGTACCAGAAAAACCCGGCGACCTTAACATATGGGAAAACATAACTGTCAGTTTTTTCCCTCTACCACATTCAAGGAATTCTGAAAAGAAGAAAAAGCTAAAATATCTGAAGAAGATCGATTCAAAGATTAGAGATCACATGAGTTTCTTGTGGAAGATCTTGAAGGAATAGAGAAGAGATGATATGGAAAGTGAGGCTAGAAAAGCTGAAACTAAAACCGTAGATGCACATGTATTCTTTTGCTTTGACCTTTTAATATTTCAGAGCTTCTTTTGTATGAACTATGAAGTTTTTATTTTTATTTTGATCCACCGAACTATGAAGTTTATTATTTAAGAAACCAAAATCACCTTACAAGTTCACAATTTGAAACCAAGCATAGAGTTAGCAATACATACCACGCTACAGTGTTTGCAGATGGATAAACCATTGATTTTCCGTACATGGCGGCTGCAGAAGCAGCTGCTTGAAGTCTGGCATGGTGCCTGCTCAAATTATCATTAGAGCCAGCAGCAGAATGTGTTCCAGAGCCCTGGGCACCTGAGCTTGAAGTACCTGCTTCAATTTGCACAGAACTAATTAGTCAATGTTTCTGGTTCAAATATTAAGAATCTCAAGAGCAAACATATATAAACGGTTTTATTGAGAATTGGCATGTGCAGTACCTTGCTGAGGACCTTGGTGTAGTCCACGTTGGCCTGCAGCTGCAGATGTGGAATTCTCAGGAGGTACAACAAGTGCTCTGCAAGTAGGGCATGTCTGCTGTCGCTCCAACCATGATCGAAGACAATGGACATGAAAGAGATGCCCGCAAATTAGTTTCTTCGCAGTTGTCATCTCTTCACGACAAATGATACATGTAGCATCACTTCTGCATAATGAAAATAAATGAAGGACCGATGACATAAGATTTTCCAGGAGATCCAAATTTCAGAAGACCAAACTCAGAATTGCGTCTACTTTCGGTGGAGTCATAACAAATCAAATGAAATAACTTAAACTTACGCAGTTAGTTCTTCAGGGGTTGCATCAGGAAACCTATCATTCATATTGGATGTGATCTTACGATAACGTAGGTAATCAGAAACACGAATCTGGAAGTTCCTGAAGGTTTCGTAGAGCTCCCGTAACAAGTGCAACGGCACGCCATAGTTCCTAAACAGAAGATAAGAATATCTGTGAGTCTAATAAAGAGATAAGAGCTTCTTCTACCAAGTCTATGCATCATTTTGATTTTCCAGATGTTTCATTCTGTGTTATTGATTCCTAAAATAATATAATTCGAAACAAAATGATAACATTATAATTAAAAGGAAAACTTACATGAATATGACAAAGAAGAAGCAGATGTACATCGACAAGTGAAGCAGGTCACGGATAAGCTCCAGATAGAAGGTATAAACTGGTTTCTTCTCCCATTGACCATCCATCATCATATCAGTGACATAGAAAACATACTTCACAAAAATAGCAACAGTTGTTGTCGCCAGGATCATATACCTATAACAAAACTTATCATCAGCTACACCATATCACCAATATGATCAGAGATCGGACACTACCACAACAATGTATTACATCGATCTCAACAGAGACCCTATCATACCATGAAAAAGAACGACTTACTCGAACGAGAAGAAGAGAGAAACGGAAGCCTGCCGAGACTGAATCAAGTGACGCACAGAACTATACATAAACAGACTATCCACAACCAGAAGAAACCCCATGAAGGAAACAATCCGAACATGAGACAACTTAGGCACAGAAGGAGTAGTCTCAATATACTCAACTCTCTTCTGAGCCAACCAATGCAAAGCCTTGATCAACAAAAGTGTAACAACCAAAGGAAGAAACCCACTAGAGAAATCCTGTCGAAAGATAGTAATGGCAAAGAGAATCTCCATAAGCTCTCTCCAAGCTTGCTCATTGAGCCTCTCGACTTCAGCTTCCCTAAGAGACCCCAAGAAGACGAATTTGACCAAATGCCAGAGACTTAGCATGAGGACTAAACACATGTTGAGAAGGAGCACCAAACTGATCTTCGAGGTTGATAAATAAACCGTTGCAGGGTAGAATTGGCCTCTGCTGCTGAAAGCATGGTAGATTACAGCCAAAGTGGCTACGAAACTAAGCCCTGCGTAAGTCCTGAGTCGAATCATCGTCCTCACAATCACTAGATCGATCTGTAAGAGCGAATTCAAATCCAACAAAGACGCGAATCAGATCTCAAATCGGGAAATGGATGATCCGATTGATCGAATCGTTAATTGAGAAGAAAAGACGTAAAAAATTCGATTTTGCGTAAGACAAAAATGAGAAGATATTCATTCACCTGCGACGAAATTGGGGGAAAATGTTCGGTGGCGAAAGAGAGAGAGAGAGAGAGAGAGAGAGGATAAGGTTAAATATTGACGAGGCGAAATCCGCGTCGGGAGAGAGATGGTGTGCGACGGAAATACGAAGAAGCGGAGGCGTTACGGTGTTTCTAGTATTTTTCCGATTAGGTGAATAAGACCAATTTGAGATTTCTCCGCTACTTGTACTCAATTCCAATTATACCCCTCGATTTCTTTATTTTCTTACTAGCTCTCTCTCATAACATGTCATATTTATGTCGGTGATTTAATGGCAACTACATTGAGTTTTGTCGAAAATATGTGAAATTACACGGACTTTTGGATGCTTAGTTATAAGAGTTTTGGTGATTCAAATTGTCATAATGAAATTTGTTAAAATGGGATACAGAAAGCAGGAGGATTGGGAGAAATTGCAAATGTAGGATGATAACTGGAGTCCAAAATTTTATAATCGCATAACGAAAAACCAAAACAAAACACATTGTATCAAATACTCAGGAATGGTAAAATCTCAAACTAAGCTAAGCTTTACTTCTTCCTGTGATTACTCAGAAAATAGCTTTTTAGGCTGATGAAGCTGCTGCCTTGTTCCTTGGCTTGGCCTCAGTACCTATGCAAAGAAAGAATACCCAATTAGAACAATACATTTTCAAAGTAAGAGAAGGTAAACTTAGGAACAGTGTAAGAAGATGGCATTACCCTCTCTGAATCCAGTCTTGAAGCGTCGGGGAACATTGCGGAGATACCTCATCCTTCCGGTTCCGGTAGTCTTCCTCCTGATGGCCTTAACACTCCAGTTGTCTACAAACCAAAGAGAGAAAAGGGATTCAATAATCATCAGGAATATCAAGATTGAGTTACGAGAACAAAAATGCACATTCATTTCTGGAGATAATTACAGTTACCCAGCCAGCTAATATATTGAAGGAGACATACAGGAACACGTAATGGTTATATACATTTCAAGCGATTATCAAAACTATGAAACAAGTCAATCTAAATACAGAAATACAAGAACAGATAAGCGAGTTCAGTTCCAACATAATGAACAGTCTAAGCAGATGTTAGGTACAAGTTTTCAATCTAAAAAACAGCTTAGATCGGACAAAATGAAAAACATAAAGTAAGATATAGAAGAAAATGAGGAATCTTACAGGTCCTCTTGCGAGCGGCAGGGTAAGCACAAGCTGAGCAACGACTCTTCTGGATGTGGAAACTACGACGACCACATCTCACACAGAGAGTGTGACTCTTGTTCCTCCTCTTACCGAAACTTCCTGTTCCCTTACCCTGTAATACTCAAAAGTTTCAGACCAAAGTCAGAGGTTGTTTCTACAGTTAATCAACGAGAGTGTAGAGATAGGATTGAGAGATCACCATTGGAGCGAATTGACGAGCGACAAAACCCTAAGTTCGGCTTCAGAGAAGATGCTCAACTTTTATGACGGCCAATTTATATCTAGGTCGGATTTTTCATTCTAGGGTTGAAGTAAAACTCATGGGCCTAACATTTCTACTTTGTCGAAAATGAGCCTAATTTCATCGAAAATTTTGTGGCCCATCAACAAAAAAATTGCATCTTAAATTCTTAATGAATGCTTAATCCATGCTTTAGACAACAATTCGTCAACAAACAAAATAAAACAATAGTACTTCCAAGGAAACATATATAATGTGTATGTTCTTTTTTTGTTATGAATTCGTACCACACTATACATATTTAACAAGACAAGCATTTCAAAAAATTTATCTTATAGTTCAATGAATAAAGTGATTCACAATTGTAAATCATGCACCCCTCACAATCATTTGCAATTTTAATATCTTAGAGTTCAATTTTAAATCTCTCCAATACAAACTTTCGGTTATCCCACAAATCAGACCAAACTATTGCATTTTGATTATTGAAGAGATCCATAAGGACTTTGAGATGTAAAACATTTGAGTATAAATGATTATTGATGTTGAGCCAAAAAAACAAAAAAAAAAGCCAGTGGTTAGTGGCAACTACATTAAGATTTCTTGAAAATATGTAGATTACTTGAATGTCTGAGCAAAGTTCAGGGGGTTTGGATGATTCCCATTGTATTACTCCAAGAATGTCAACAAATGTAATTTGTAAAGAGGGAATAGTGAAAGCAGAAGGATTGTGAGAAAATGCTAAGGTAGGATAATATTTCAACTGGAGTCCAAAATTTTATAATCACATAATGAAAAACAAAACAAAACAGTGTATCAGATGCTCAGGAATGGTAAAATCTCAAACTAAGCTAAGCTTTACTTCTTCCTGTGATTACTCAGAAATGGTTTTCTAGGCTGATGAGGCTGCTGCCTTGTTCCTTGGCTTGGCTTCAGTACCTATGCAAAGAAGGAATACCCATTAGAGCACTCCATTTTCAAAGGAAGAGAAGGAAAACTTAGGAACAAGGTAAGAAGATGACATTACCCTCTCTGAATCCAGTCTTGAAGCGACGGGGAACATTGCGGAGATACCTCATCCTTCCGGTACCAGTAGTCTTCCTTCTGATGGCCTTCACACTCCAGTTGTCTACAAACCAAAGAGAGAAAAAGGGATTCAATAATCGTAAGGCATATCAAAACTGAGTTAAGAGAACAAAAATGCACATTCATTCCTCGAAACTCCAACGATTATTACAGTTACAAGGCTGATCAATTCAAGGAGACATACAAGAACAGGTACAAAATGTTATACATTTCAAGCGATAATCACAACTAACAAGTCAATCTAAGTACA
Source organism: Odontarrhena argentea (assembly GCA_900406245.1). Lineage (NCBI taxonomy): Eukaryota > Viridiplantae > Streptophyta > Magnoliopsida > Brassicales > Brassicaceae > Odontarrhena > Odontarrhena argentea. The sequence continues at coordinate 16,545 of OVAF01000610.1, read as the reverse complement.
GATATAATCCAAACCGAAATGAGGATAAACTAACTTCATTCGATAAGCAATCTATCGAACGCATAAACACTATTGTGCTTAGGTAGAACACTAATCATAATAAACAGTCTAAGCAAATTTTTATATCGAACAAAATGAAACACATAAAGTAAGATAAAGAAGAAATGACGAGTCTTACAGGTCCTCTTGCGAGCGGCAGGGTAAGCACAAGCTGAGCAGCGACTCTTCTGGATGTGGAAACTACGACGACCACATCTCACACAGAGAGTGTGACTCTTGTTCCTTCTCTTACCGAAACTTCCTGTTCCCTTACCCTGTAATACTCAAAACGTTTCACACCAAGGTCAGAGGTTGTTTCTTAAGTTAATCAACGAGAGCGTGGTGTGAAAGAGAGAGGAGAAATCACCATTGGAGCGAATTGGCGTGCGAGAAAATCCTAAGATTCGGCTTCAGAGAAGAAGAAGCTAAACTTATATGACGGCCAGTTTATATCAAAGTCCGATCTTTCATTCTAGGGTTGAGGTTAAACTCATGGGCCTAATATTTCTATTTTGTCGAAAACGGGCCTGATTTAATCGAAATTTCTATTGCCCATCAACAAAAAAATATTTTCATCTTTTGGGAAAGTATATTTTGTTAATCACATCACATTTTATTTTAGGATTGAAAACTACAGTAAACCCGTTTAAAAATCTTTGCAAAATGAAAATTTGAAAAAATACACACAGTGAATTAGTTGTTGCATCAAGATCGTACAAAATCAGCTGGGATTATCGTTGGTGGGTAGGTCCAAAGATAGAATAAGAGAAGCTTTAGCTTTGCATCTTAATGAATGCCTAATCCATGCTTTAGACAACAACTCGTCAACGAACAATATAAAACAATAGTACTTCCAAGGAAACATATATACTGTGTATGTTCTTCTTCTTTTCTATGAATCCGTACCAAACTTTAATATTTAACAAAACAAGCATTTCAAATTTTTATATCTTATAGTTCAATGGATAAAGTGATTCACAGTTTTAAATCATGCATGCCTTACAATTCCGTTACTAAAGAAAGAGACTAATACCCAAAGCCAAAAGCTCAACTGATAAAGATTTCATATGAGATCATATAAAATGTTCTAATCTAGTATTCAAGAATCAAGTAGTTTATAGGACATGATTTTTTACAACAGTGTAAGGATCATTTAGCCTTACGAAAACGGTAAATCAGTTTTCTTTGTAAGTTATCCAAAGCTAAATCTCTATTAACTTTAATTTAAGATCTTCAAATGAACAAAAGACACTATATTAACATGAAAAAGGAGAAAAAGTGACATTCCAGGACAAGACAAAATTTCACTTTAGCCCTTTTGATGCTGAGTAATAGACACTAAAGATACATCATAAATACTATGATACTAAAGTAACATCTGAACATTAATAATAGATATGATTCGGTTACTTTGACTGCAATAAGGATATATATATATGTGACTATGTGAAAGAGCATTGATTTGCCGACAAGAACATATCAGTTTGAGTGAAGAGAGATGTTTCAGAAAACAAACAGTTACTTCCATAGAACACTTCACAGTCTCAAGTCAATCTTTCTCCGAGCAGGTAAGAAACTCCCTAGACCAAAACCTCACTTCTCTTGCATATTTTGCAGATCAAATTCTCTCGATGGCGACAATTTCTACGCGAGTTTCCTCAACATCTGGGAGTCTGACCTTGAAAACAGCATTGGAGGTTCATTAAAGTTGGAGCAGAAGGCTCAACAGCAAGAACACGATCAAGAGAAGACGAAAAAAGAAGTTTGCTCTTCGCCTTCATCAAGAGACTGCGAAACAATGGAGAAGAAGATTAAGGAGATTTATATGATTGAGACAGGAGATATAGAGCAAGAGCTTGATGTTGAAGAAGCGCTTCATTACTATTCTCGTCTTAGAAGTCCTGTGTACATCAACATCGTGGACAAGTTCTTCAATGATCTCTACTCTTGACATTATCTTTCTCATACAAAACAACACTCCGAAGTTATTCTGAGTCTTATTCTTGATTTGTATTGTTTATTACAATTGTTCTTGTTTGTTTGAATCATGCTTCAGTGTACCAGCACCGTTTAAAAATCAATCATTTCCCAGTTCCATGAACTTACGTAGCTTTCTTCAGACAAAATCTTAAATCTGTACCGTAAAACGATGGATATACTGTTCTCGAGTGGTCCTGTTTGAAGCTTTCAATACTTTGAGTTCTAAATTCCTAGCAATCCCCAAACTTTTCAATTGGTCCATACACCATAGGGTAATAGAATATGGTATAGAACAGAAGCCAAGCTCATAAATAGCACAAGAGTAATATTATTACATAGGTATGTCATCTTCTGCGACAAATCCATTACAAGAATCTGATAGAATTCAAAGTGCAGCATCAAGAACAGAATGCATATCTTTCACGTATGAGAAACTCTGTAATCATCCATAACTCTTCCCTGTAAAGTTCTCAGTCGGCTGTCAATAGCTATGCTTCTGATCTCCAGTTCAAGCCAATAGGGGGGGGACAAGTGCAAAACCCGAGATAAGGTCGATAAAAGGAGGACCGGTATTTACTCGAGGAGGGGTCAGTACCCAGTGGTAGATACCAATACATTGTGCTCCCTAAGGCGTTTCTGGAAATGAGCAAGACGGTTCTGTAGTTGGAGTATACCTGCAGCCTTCTGAGATAAAATTGTGTTCAGTCTCGAAATGTAACCATCAAGCTGGTTTCCGGGTTGGTCTGCTTCAACCAGCAGATTCATCTCCTACACATGTGATTCAAAAGGAAGTTTAGAGGCATTAAAAAATAAAACCGAAACCATGCTTGGCAAAACTGACAAAATTTGTACCTCTTTCACAATGTTCATGGTATCCTCAACTTGTTTACGGTGGGCATTTACAAGGTCTTCTTCTTCCTGAAATGAGGCATGAGAAATGATGACTCTTGCGTAAAGTCTGATAAAGACAGCTATATAATTTTTTGTTTCCGAAGGAGAATGCTTTAGCTGAATGTTACCTGCAGAAGGGCATTGAGGTTGTCATCGGAGTTTGACTTCTTTATATCGGGCCTTGGCATCTCTCTTGACTTCATCGGAATAGTAGGTTTTGGGATTCTCTCCTGTGCCAGGCTGTTATAGGATGGCTCTACCTTCCCATTTTTCTTCCACATCTGTTTCTCTTGCTCATAATCAGATGCGTCAAAGTCATCATTTTCTTCACCCCACATCTCATTGGCATCATCATCATAGTTGGATGGGGTTGGAAGTGCGGAAGACAAAGGAACCTTTGCGGATTCCCTTAGGTTTGCAATTGAGGAGGATACATCTTTCTTAGAGCCGTTTCCCTTAGAGAGACTTTTGACCCTGCAATGTTCATAGTATACATAAATATTTATGAGATGCACGTATGTAACAAAAAAAAATATATACAGTGTGGTTAGTAATTCCAACCTGTCCGCGTATCTTAAGGTGTTAAGGGTGTGTTCACATGATCCAGAGCTTGGAGATATGCAAGATATCATGACAGTACGAGAATTTCCCATGAAAGAGTCCCTGAGAACTTCAGTCAACTTACTGCCTCTAAATGGGATGTGACCTTGATCATTATCCAGAGCTCTAATACACTCCTTTAAGGCAAGTAAGCTCTTATTAATCTCTGCTCCCTCCAATCTGCATCATGTGTTACGAATAAAATCTCTAAGCACATAGTCGGAAACTATAACCACACTGAACATTTTAAAGAGTCACGCATATAATTAACAAAGGGCCGGAACTGAGATGGTGTAACCTGTTACCTGGTCTGCTTATCGTTGTCTGTTGTGTCTGCACCACGTTCACTTCCAGCAAGATCGATGAACGAAAGCTTGCCAACAAGGCGAGGGGGCTTTGACTGATTTCCCTCTGCTGCTTTTTTTATAGCAAGCTGAAGTATAGCATGTGAGCGAGAGGATTCTTCATTTGCACCAGTAGTTCCAGTACTTCTTGTTGCACTTCCTCTCTCAATAAGTTCCATAATCGCATCTGTATCAGAAACTTTGTACTCTTGCAAACCAACAATGCACACTTGCTGCTTACCATCTTCTCTCATACACAGCTTCCTATAAAAGTCAAGTTTGTTGTCTTAAACTTACATAAATAGGCATTGCAGTCAAGATAAAAAGAAGCGTGAGCTGCCTTTCGACTTACTTCCTCTCGCTGAGGAGATCATACAGCTTTCCTCCGTAAATCTCAAAGAAACTGACAAACAACTGAAACCCTTGGTTTCTGTATGTGTGGTGCATCAACCTTAGGATATCCCTTGAAGCCTTAAGAGGCAAAGGCTTCATAGTATAGGTTTTACCACTACCTGAGAGGCAAAAATAAACCAAAAATGGTTCACAAGGAGAATATACAATCCTAAAAATGGGACAATGTATAGTAAAGCAGAATATTATTTGTTCCTGATATATGGATGTTGATTTATCCCCTATTGGTCTCATACAAAGTTAAAAAATAAATTAAAGAGGCTGTTCAATGCACAGTTTAGGAAAATCTAGAAAGACATGCCATATACTTTAGACTTTAGGATCTAAAGTCTAGCTATTAACTTATCAGATTTTGCGGAGAGTAACTTTACCTGTCTGCCCATATGCAAAACAAGTGGCTTTGATGCGCTGGAAAATTAGAGGGACAACAGGCTCCACTGTCTCCCGGTAAACCTACAGAAAGTCATATAACAGCTGATTAAATATGCACAGCAGAATATAAATTAATTATCACGTAAAAAAAGGCTTCCTCCAGAACTATTGTCTGTTCTGAGAACTTTCAAATATGATTTACCTCATCATTTGATACTTCCTCATCTAGCACAGCATCGAACACAAATTCATGCTTTTCAACATAAGCTGTCAAGTCAACCTGCAATATTTTAGTTACAGATCAGTCTTAATGTCTTGCTACAGTGGTGACTCAGAAAACTGAGATTTGCATGAGCCCAAACCATCAGAGACTGACCTTAAGTTTAGTTTCATGAACTGTTAAACCATTGGAATGGGTGTCAACAATGTCTTCCTCGTTTTTTGCCGATTCCTTTTTGTTCAGTGGTCTCTTACGCACCTGTTGTTAAACAATCAGGAAACATCATGTTGCAGAAAGGATTGATATACACAACGCACAAGGCAGGGAAATACTTAATTCAATTGATTCATTTTACGGACTGAAGTAAGGGAAGAAAACATACAACAACTTTAATCTTTGCAACAGCATTCATCCTTTCCTTCTCAGCAGCCAAGTTGTCAGCCAACACCCGACCACGGTTAGGCTGCTTATTGTAAGCTTCAAAGTCATCAAAGCTTTGGACTTGACTAGGATTGAACATTGAGGGGCCATCTAATTGGCTAGTGGCTGGAATCTGCTGACAAGATAACAAGTTAAAAACCTATAATATGACCGTAACAGCAAAAACAATGAAATTCACGTATTTCTCTAATGTTAAACAGAGAAAAATAACCAGACGATGTTATAAGATCCTATTATAAGTTTCGTCCATGGTTACCAAAAAGCGGTTAAAGGAGATATCCATAATATGGTGAGAAAAGCTCTTATACTAAAAATAGCCTGAAGACCTTAAAGTCCTGTGTGTAGTCCACTCTTCATTCAATTTTATGAATATCCACCTAAATGCACCAACATTTAAGCACAATGTACGAAAATAAAACTCGACTCACAGTTTCTCTGATATTAGAATATGTAAATGGCTATTAAAAAAGTCACTAGAAAGTCAAATAGCAACGTTAACTACTTCCTGAATATTTTCAAGAATCAGTACCTCAGGAAGAAGCTCAGTATCAAAAGAATGCAGATCTAAGAGCCCAGGACTAAACTCAGATTCATCAGTGTTCTTTCTTTGGTTCCCCGGACGAGCACCGTATTGAGGAGTAGTAGGTTCCCCGAAAAACTCATTTCCTCCATTAAACCCTCTTTGAGCATTCTGGTATCCTCTTGTTCCTTGGCCACCGCCTTGTCCACCACCAGCATAGTATCCATAATCCTGTTCAAAACCTCACCATTAGCTTACAAAATCTTCATATACTCTTTGCTCCGTGAAAATCAGACACCAGATCGAGAAACTATAAACCTAAACCAATTTCAATCAAAAAACTAAAAGATCCAGAATCTCACGAAACTAAGAGATCTTCGTGGACAAAAAAAACCCAGAAATTCAAAATTTCAAACAAAAGGATCAGATGGTGGGGTTACATTGGCGGATGATTGAAAATGCTGAAGACCAGTGGACTGAAGCCATCTGCCATTGGAGGAAGACATATCGAGAGGGTTATCGGAGAGCTGCCTTTGGTGGTGCACCGCCGCTGCGCCAGATCTCTGTCTCCCGTTCATCACAATCTCAGCCTAGCTCGAAACCGGAGCTCCTAACGAAATCGGATCTATAATCGGAGAGTTTCGCTCTCCCTCTCTCTCTCTATCTAACCCTTTCCTCTCTCTCTCTCTCCACAAGTTTCAAATTAAAGCGCAGAGTAGAGCATTGGTCGCTGTTTCTCTATCACGCTCTTCTCCCTTAAACTCGATTTTTAGAGGTCGTTTTGATTCAACCTCATAAATCAGATTTGTGGACCTATTCATTGGTTACATTTACATTATTCTATGGGATTTACATAAATATTTATGAACCCTCATTACCAATTTACTATACTACTACTAGTTTTTTTTTTTTTTTTTTTGGGTCAACTAGTCTATTGGTTTGTTTTATGATTTTTGTCAACTTTATTATTTTTTTATGATTACATTGTTCAAATTAAATTCATAAATGTAGCAGACAAAAATTTGTAATTTTTTTCCAAATTTCAGGATGATTGATCATACGGTTTAGATTACTATTATAATGTTTATATCTGCAAACATAGTTTGACATATTCATCTTTGTAAACTAATTAAATGCGGGAGTTCAATTTTTTTTTTCTCTTTTCCGTAAAAAGTCTAATGATCCATTGAATAAAAAGAAGGAAACTATATAAGTAATCAATGTGAGAAAAAATGAGATTCAATTATTATTTTGAGATATTCTTTCTGTACACTTAGCACACCTTAGACATTTATAGTGAAAACGATTAAAAATGAACTTTTCTAATTTTGGTTTTCAAAACCAAAAAAAAAAAAAAAAGAACTTTTCAAATTTCGTTTCATATTTAGTTTCCTCTTCTTGCCGACTGATTTTGTCCCATCTAAATATTTGTACATAACTTTACACCTTTATTGTGTAGTGGTAGTGACAGTATTTAAGAGTAAAATCGAAGGGAACGAGCAAGATTTACGTGCACCAAATTATACTAGTATTTTGCTTGAAAACTGTGAGAAGAACCCAACAGCGCGTGAGTAGCACTAAAACGACGCCGTCTTCTCTTTTGAGTGACACAAAAAAATAAAAAAAAAACATGAACCCCACATGGTGGGCCACTAAATAAGACAGTTGTTAGATTTGCCGCTCCCTTTATTTCGTAATTTCCTCTTTGACTCGTGTCCACCTCCAATTTTTTTTAAAAATATCATTTCAAAACGAAAAAAATATCTTTGGACCGAGCGGGAAACGAGACGCGATTACGCCACGTGGTTTCTTTATATCCAACGGCTTTTAATGAAAGTCGTCTTACGTTGGGTCTTTCGTTTCATGGAGGCCCACTTTGTTCCCTCGTCTTTCCTAATACGTCGTCGTTTTGGATGAACATTCGAACTTTTCTCTAAACGGCGACCTAACAATTGATCCTCACCGACGACCTTAATTTGACAGTCTCAGAAGAAGCTTCTAGACGAAACCACACTCTTCTTCTTCATTTCCTCTATATTTCTCCTTCCTCTCAACGCATCTTCCTCATTCTCATCGAATCGTGTAACAAACCTCGTTTCTCCGGCGAAAACTTCTGTTACCATTCGACATTTCAACAATGGCGGATCAAGATCAAGGAGCTGTGACTCTCTACAGTGGGACGGCGATAACCGACGCCGCGAAGAAAAACCATCCGTTCTCCGTTAAGGTCGGATTAGCACAGGTGCTTCGCGGTGGCGCCATTGTCGAGGTGTCCTCTGTAAATCAAGCTAAGATCGCTGAATCAGCCGGCGCATGTTCTGTAATCGTCTCAGATCCGGTTCGATCGCACGGCGGTATCCGTCGGATGCCGGATCCGGGTCTAATCAAAGAGGTGAAACGAGCGGTCTCCGTCCCGGTGATGGCACAAGCTCGTGTTGGTCATTTCGTCGAGGCTCAGATCTTGGAGTCTCTAGCAGTGGATTACATTGACGAGAGCGAGATCATCTCCGTCGCGGACGAAGATCATTTCATCAACAAACATAATTTCCGATCTCCTTTCATTTGTGGTTGTCGTGATATAGGTGAAGCTCTGAGAAGAATCCGTGAAGGTGCAGCGATGATAAGGATCCAAGGAGATTTGAACGGAACAGGTAACATTGCAGAGACTGTGAGGAACGTTAGGTCATTGATGAGTGAAGTTAGAAAATTGAACAATATGGATGATGATGAAGTGTTTACATTCGCCAAAAAGATCTCTGCACCTTATGATCTCGTGGCTCAGACTAAGCAAATGGGAAGGGTTCCGGTTGTGCAATTCGCTTCGGGTGGGATCACGACACCCGCTGATGCGGCGTTGATGATGCAGTTGGGATGTGATGGGGTTTTTGTGGGGTGTGAGGTTTTTGATGGTGTTGATCCGTTTAAGAAAGTGAGGAGTATTGTTCAAGCTGTGCAGCATTATAATGATCCTCATGTTTTGGCCGAGATGAGTACTGGTTTGGAGAGGGCTATGGGAGGTTTGAGTGTGAGTGGTGATCGGATTCAAGATTATGGCGAAGGAAGTGTTTGATGAGTATAAGATGATGAGTGATTTTGTAATGTGACTCTGTGTTTTTTATTTGTAACTTGAGAAACATATGTTATGGTTTTTTTTGTTAATGCTGGTGCAAATCTGTCCTGTTTTTGTTTAATGGAAGTTTGGAACTTTAACAGAAGTTGCAAATCGTCTTCCTAGATTGATTGTTATAACCAGTCTTGGTACATTGCATAAATAGAAAGTTTTAAGATACTATAATTGCAACAAGAAGGGAGATTGAGATGAATAGAGGGAGGTAAAGTCTTATTTTTTGCCGCTTTTCTTAAGCCCGCTGCCTCCAAATGATCCCTTTTGTGAAGCCTTGGCCCTGAGCTCTTTAAGTGCCTGTTTTCATCGCCGAAACAAGATAATCGGCAACCAACTTCAATTAGATTGTTCAATGAGTCAGAATAAAATGCCACAAATCATACCTTCTCTTCTTCTTTCTTTTTCTGCATTAGCTCTTTATCATGCTGCATTCGGAACAACTCATATCAGACCATATTATTATGATAAAATTTGCTGACAAAATCATAAACTACAGCACCTAAACCGACCGAAATTGCCAAAAGTTTCCAAGATAAAGGGCAAAAAAGCAAGTCGAAGAAATGATCATACCTCATCATATTCCTTTTTACCAGACTTGGGTTGCTTCAAGGGCTTTAATTTCCCTCCTAAAACACCAAAAAAGACACCAATCAATCAAGGATCGTGTTACACAGAAAATATTGGATTTGAAAACATTTTTTTTGTGAGGAATCATGTAAAAGCAAAAGAATTTTTTTTTTTGAATAATTGATGCGTTAACTGCACACAATTGATAAATCGGTGACATCAAACCGGAAAGCAAGCACGCATGAATGCATGATCAAAGATTATGAAGCAAGATAGAGCGAAACAACAATGGACCTTGTTTGGAAGACATAGCTGAATTATAGGATTAGGGTTAAATCTGAAACTTGGACGAGAACAGAGATAACTCCCAAATCCACCAAACACACAAATATGCCTATCTCTCCTAGTTTTCATATTTGCTCTTGTTCTGCGATCATATATACTAGTTGGTGAATCCACGCGCTAAACGCGTGATCACTTCCCGCCACAGATGCATGTCCACGTGGAAAGCCCGGTTTGTACTCGAATTCGTAAAATAGCCAAATACATTTATATAAAAACCAACGAACATAAACATTATTATCTTGTAATATGTATAGTTGCATTGCATCTAAATCACCAGCAGATCACCTTGCTTCCATTACTGTGATGGTTACATCATTCGCCGTTACATTTTCCGGTTCCGGTGGCTCAACCTCCATCTCTGGCGAGCTTCTCCGTGGGCCATCATAGAAAGCTGGGTCTTTAGGCATCGAAAGAGCGTTATTGCCTTCCCCGTAAATCATCGAGATAACGTCTAACATTGATGGTCTATCTTCTGCGTTTGCTTGTACACATAACAGAGCAACTTGAAAGCATCTCAACACTTGCGGATTCTCTAGCGCAGAATCTCCCAAAGACGGATCTATCACCTCGCGAATGCGGTCTTCTTTAAACAGATTCCACACCTGAAAACAGAGTTCCAAAAGACTGAGCAAGCACGCAAGCGAGAATGTTAACAAATGAAAGAAGAGGAAGACGATTAGCTTTTACATGAACTATGAGATTTAGAGGTCCTTCTAAGTCCTGGTGAAAGCTGTTGTTCTTCCTCCCACAAATTATTTCCAGCATCAGAACACCGAAGCTGAACACATCTGATTTAGCCGAGAATAGTCCTTCTCTGAAGTACTCCGGAGACATATAGCCACTATCAACACAAGAAATTCTAAATTCTGTTAAAATCTGTTGGGAGAATATTTTCGTTGTTTCTGGTAACTCTTTACTTACAATGTGCCAGCGACTCTTTTGGTTTTTGCTTTTGATTCTTGTGCTCCAAATATCCGAGCCATCCCAAAGTCCGATATTTTGGGATTCATATCCTCGTCTAGCAAAATGTTGCTTGCTTTTATGTCTCTATGTATGACTTTTAGTCTCGAGTACTTGTGTAAGTACAAAAGCCCTTGAATTATTCCTTCCATGATCTTAAACCGTAGCATCCAATCCAGAATGTTCTTCCTCAAGGGATCTGCACAGGTTAGTTGACAGTTTATTCAGATAGGTTTCTACAGATTCTAATATTTTTAAAGAAAGCTCACCAAAGAGGAAGTAGTCAAGGCTTTTGTTGGGCATGTATTCGTATATCAACATTTTCTCATCCTTCTCGATGCAGCATCCTAGCAACCGAACAAGATTTGTGTGTTGAAGCTTTGCAATAAGCATAGCTTCGTTTTTGAACTCCACTAATCCTTGCCCGGATGCTATTGATAGTCTCTTGATAGCCACTTCTTCTCCATCTATTAATCTCCCCTTTAAGAGCGTAGCGGAAACATTAAAATCTGCTTAAGTTGATGTCAAAATCTGAAGAATCTTCGGTACCTTATATACAGGACCAAAACCTCCTTCACCAAGCTTGTTTGCATCAGAGAAGTAATCTGTTGCCACGGCTACACTTTCAAAGCTAAAAATCTGAAGCTCATTATTATTCTTCCTTGCGCTTCTCCTGTGCCGGCCTCTTCTATCAATTCCCAGTTCACGAAGCAGCACTTCTTGGTCTAGTGTTGAACCAACTCTCAGTGTTTGAAGCCTCTTCCGTATGCAACCAATCACTAAATAAATAGCAGAAATCACAAACATAATTCTCATTTTCAACAGGGAAAATTTTCAGACATGCTTAGGCAAAAATTTATTCAGCTGAGCCTTACTTTGTGGAATGATTTCCCCCCATAAAAAGTAGAACATTCCTCGACATAGGACAGTTACTGAATCAAAAACGAAACAGAAAAGTGGTGAAACTGTTAGTAAGAACACAAATAGGTAGAAAGTTTGAGTGATGCTGATACATTTTTTTTTACCTTTTACTTTTAATTTCCTCAGAACAAGATAGATGATCAACCAAGTCAAAGGTAGTAGTAGGAACAGTGATGCCACAACAACTAGCCAAGTTGGCGCCTTTTCTTTCTTTTCTTTCATTTGGTCTAACGCAACTCCTGTTTTCCAGAAAAATTAGTGCCCAAATTGAACTACTGCAGTTATAGTGACACTTCGGCAAAACACAGATAGCATAATTACCTTTTATACGGATATATATACTTCTGGGTCTATGGGAAGACGTCCCATTGTTTGTAGGATCAATATTCCAGATTTCGCAGCCGGTACCATCCTCATGGGTTGAAGCATAGGCACGGCAAGTACAGGTTTGGACACATTTAACATAGCAATCATATGAGCTTAATCTTCCACCAGCCTCATTGAGTACAAATCCATTGCCCGAGAATGAGGATACAGTGTCTGTGAAATTATAACCAAAGTGCGAACAATAACTCAAATCGTCTGAATTCCATCTGAAAGGGTAGCCAAAGCGAATTCCCGAACAATTCCAAATATCTACCTCTCTGTAATTTTCATGTACACAATTCTTCGAACTTTGTCTGTAACAACCAGATTCAAGCTCTTCACCAAAAACAGAGGGAGAACAATGGGCATGCTTTTGCTCACAATCAAGCATGATTGTCTGCAAAATGCCTTGTTCATCAATCATGAGCCTAAGATATAACGTTCTCTCATAGCTTTGATCACCTGAGTAGATAAAATACTGTTCAGTTCTCTTATAGCTTTGATCACCTGAGTAGATAAAATAATGTTCACTCTCGGTTGAAACGAAGGAAAACCTGAAACCTTTCTTGTTTAATTCCTCCAAGGAAAAGTCACCTTTAAACCGGAGCCCACTTGCCCAATACATGTTTCCACGCCACAAGATGGTCAATCGGTTTGTAATATTAGCATCCATCCCAAAGACGAAAGATCCAGAAGCAGGTAAAGTATCACCTAGCCATGATGTTAGTTCCCACCTCTTCCCAGTCTTGACACTGAAACCCAGTTTCATCCCAGGAAGAAGGGTATCCGTCGGATAATCAAAACTTTGCCACAAAATCCGCCTGTTCGAACCATCAGAACCCATCTCCTGGAGCTGAAGATTTCCAGAATCCAGCAGCTTAAGGGTTGTGTTCCCTCTGGTTTCTGTGGAACTCAGCTCAAGTAGGCTTGATGTTCCTCTTAAAATCTTCAATTTACCAAAAGAGTCAACTGTGAGGCTTCCAGGGAGTCCCGAAACCGGATTGTTCCGGTTAGCAATCCAGACAGGCCTGTCCTGAATATCAGCATACTTGAGGTTACCCTTAAGATACAAATTGTTGTAAAAAATTCCAAGATACCAGTTGCTTGAATCCTTGAAGTTGAAAAACTTGAGGATGAAGATATTGAAAGCCGAAACAAGCTCTTGGCCATCTTTCAAGTACTGCCCCTGAAGTAATGTGTCTGTTTCACAGCATGATTGTCCTAACAAGAGAAACAAAGTAAAAAGACTGAGAGGCTACAACATATTTTCAGGAACCAGAAGCTTGAAAGAAAGGATAATTTGGCAAAAGATATCTCAAAACTGGTCCTAAAGATGTCCAAGTCATCAAGTCAAGTCTAACTCAAAAGTCCAAGTCCACGCTAGTGGGAGCCAAATTTGAAGTCTTTTTCCATTTGAAAAGTCTAGCTACAACTCTTAAATAACAACCAAGTTGAGGTAAACTATTACATGCTAAATTTACCAAAAACAACCAGAAAAAATACCGAAGCTGCCACAAGGATACACCCAGGCCCAGTGAAAGCTTATCCGAGTGGTCGAGCAAAACCATTGAACTAAGTTTGCAATTTCACCCAGCTGGAGGATACAAAGTGAAAACAAAAGGCTTCAAGATTGTATTCTCAATAGCTTTCTACAACAGTGATAAGCAAATCTAAAATCCAGCTAATAACTGGAAGGAAAGTAAAAGAAAGAGTATACAAAAAAATTTCATTCAGACATATCATCGAACACGTTATGTCTACTGGAAGAATGCAAGAGCAAATAAGGACTTACCTGAGAATATGGACTTACGTAATTTAGTAGTTATCCGTTTTTGGGGTACTGTTATCTTTTATTTTTAAGATGGTGCTGCTAATTTTGACATTTTCTTTTAGCTAATGTAGTTTCCCTTACCAGTGTTACCACTTCTACTAAAAGACTCTATATTATCATTTTGACTGGTGTCCTAAAATGTTAAGAAAATTCAGCGGCAAGAGTGGTTGAGAATAATATTGGGTTAAGACATAAATAACTCCTTCCAAACAAATTTAAATTCACGACGTTAAGTATTTAAAATTCTGTAATTTATTCTGCTATCCGTTTAATCGGATGGTTTAATAAATATTATTATTATTATTATTAAAACAGAAAAGAAAAAAAGGTTAAGTTGAGGGGTACCATCAATGTGTAAACCAAACAACTTTTTTAATATGGAAAATGCAATTCGTGGCACAACTTTTCCATGTTCCACCAAACCCTCTGAAATAATCAACCCAAAGCCAAACCCACTACTCAGCCACTAGTGATTAACTAATATTACTAATCCCTGAAATACAATGATTAACCCAAAACATTCTTAAAACACTTTCGGAAGCACCCGTAAAACATTGCAGAAACATTTTCTTCATTTGGCTCTCTTTGACGACTCAAAATCTTGGTGTGTTTGCTTCTGTTTTCAACAACTCCGGAAAGAAAATGAGCAACAAATTCCACGCTTTCATGTTTCCGTGGTTCGCTTTTGGTCATATGACTCCATACCTGCATCTAGCCAACAAGATAGCTGAGAAAGGTCACAGAGTCACTTTCTTGCTCCCCAAGAAAGCTCAGAAACAGTTAGAACATCACAATATGTTCCCAGACCGCATAGTCTTTCACCCTCTTATTATTCCTCCCGTTGATGGCCTCCCTTCTGGCGCCGAGACCGCCTCCGATATCCCCATCTCTTTAGGAGGGTTCTTGTCCGCGGCCTTCGATCTGACACGGGATCAGATCGAAGATGCGGTTCGCGCTTTGAGACCGGACATGATCTTGTTCGATTTTGCTTACTGGGTTCCAGAAATAGCAAAGGAACATAGAATTAAGAGTATCATGTACAACGTGGTATCCGCTACGGCTTTAGCTCATGACCATGTCCCAGGTAGTGAATTAGGAGTTCCTCCTCCTGATTATCCTTCACCAAAGGTGTTGTACCGTGCACACGATGCTCACGCCTTGTCTTCCTACTCGATATTCTACAAGAGGCTGTATCACCGGCTCACCACAGGTCTTAAAAATTGTGATGTAATTTCCATTAGGACATGCGAAGAAATCGAAGGTAAATTCTGTGACTATATCGAGCGTCAATACCAGAGGAAAGTTCTCTTGACGGGTCCAATGCTTCCTGAGCAAAAGCACAGCAAACCACTTGAAGATCAATGGAGTCATTGGCTAAGCGGGTTTGGGTTGGGCTCCGTAGTGTACTGTGCTCTAGGCAGCCAACTAACTCTAGAGAAGGATCAATTCCAAGAACTTTGCTTAGGAATGGAGCTAACAGGGTTACCTTTTCTTGTAGCGGTAAACCCGCCGAATGGTGTAAAGACAATTCAAGAAGCGTTACCAGAAGGGTTCGAAGAGAGGGTTAAGGGTCGTGGAGTGGTTTGGGGAGAAGGGGTGCAACAACCATTGATATTGGCTCATCCATCCGTAGGTTGCTTTGTGAGCCATTGCGGGTTTGGATCAATGTGGGAGTCTTTAGTGAGTAATTGCCAAATAGTTTTGCTTCCATATCTGACTGATCAAGTTCTCAACACGAGATTGATGACCGAGGAACTCCAAGTTTCTGTGGAAGTGCAGAGAGAAGAAACAGGATGGTTCTCAAAAGAAAATCTTAGCGATGCGATTATGTCTGTGATGGACAAAGAGAGTGAGCTAGGGAATCTGGTGAGGACAAACCACGCCAAGTTGAAGGAAATTTTGGTTAGTCCTGGACTGTTAACCGGTTACACCGATAGATTTGTTGAAACTTTGCAGAATCTTGTCAATGATACAAACCTTGAAGGAAAAGATTTTGATGTGATCAATTAGATAGACCAAGAAGTTGTTTTGTATCTTGTGTTTGTTCAATAATGCAAATCTTGATTTTAATTCTCTTATGTTCAATAATCCCAAACAAGAAACTGAAGAAAAGTCATCTCTCTTTTCTATGTTCATACAAACCCCTCTTTGTCTCAATATATTTTAGATGAGGTTTATATAAGGTGTTACCACACATATTAAGAATACAATTAATTTTTTTTTTTCTAGATAAAAATATTATTGATCATTCATTTAAAGTTTTAGATCAATATCCAGAATAACAATAGTCATATAAAAAAATATATTTAATTGGGAAAATTCCATAAAAAACCATGAACTTTATTCTGTTTTCCAATTTAATTCTCGAACTCTTTTGATACCCAATTTCCTANCTTCATCGTATACCCATTTTACATATATACGAAACAGATACTTAACGGATACTTAACATCCGTTAAATATATTAATATTTTAATAATAAAATATTTAAAAAACGAAAAAAAATTAAGAAAAATCCAGAATTTAAAAAAAAAAAAATCCAAAAAATGAGGACAGAATTAAAAAAAAAAACAAAAAGTTATAGATTTACTTTGGAATTTGAAAATTAAAATT
>OVAF01000609.1:0-35711 GCA_900406245.1 Odontarrhena argentea | reverse complement strand
GACTCGATAAAACGATGATATCATGGCTTGAAAACACGTAAAAACCATGATATGTCATACGTAATATTGTAAAATTAATTAATGGTATAGAGAGAGGATGCAACTGTTACCATTATCCATTCAAAAACCAACAACCCTGAAGAAATTACAAGACAAGCTGATATCGTAATATCGGCTGTTGGGCAACCAAACATGGTCAGAGGAAGCTGGGTTAAACCAGGCGCAGTCGTCATCAATGTTGGGCGTAGTTTAGTGTGGGTAAGTTAAGTGAGTACAATTTCTGTTTATATATGGTAAACCAATATCTTTCTTTTACTATATATATTGCAGCCGAATGAGATTCCTTTGGTCTTTGACGGAGACATTTGCTATGAGGAGGTTTGCAACGTTGCATCAGCCATCACACCTGTTTCTGGTCGCCTATATTCAATTACCTTAGCCATGCTTCTATCCAACATTTTAGCATCAGCCAAGAGATTTCATCATGTTGGTGCTCCCAAACCCGTAACAGCTGCTTTGTTGAACAATGGTGAGGATGATCAGTCTTTGGAACGCCTGCAGCAAGAGGTTAAGATAGCCGATGAATGTCTCCAGGAAGCAATGTTTATCAAAAAAGCAATACGAGATGGCATGCCAAGTCGAGAATAATGCTTTTGACGATACCTTTTTCATAATAAAATCTAAAGATTTGTTTTCATTATTATTATTTATATTTACAAACATTATTAAAAACAAAAATCATGTAATCTTTTATGTCTTACAATGAAAAAGATATTCAAAAAATGGTGTTTGTTTTCAAAATAAAATGTATAGCTTGTATGGCTACATATATAGCACTCTTCTTAAAACTCAAGAGTTCATTCTTCACATCAACTAGTAACACGTTTCCTATCTTGTTTTAATGAACTTTTTAGACGACAAAATAACTAGGGAATTTATTTGTTTGTTACAAAATAATTGTTCTATATACAGAAAGTTTTCTAAAGTATTCATTATAAATTTCCGCAACGTTATTATATTTTGCAAACCAGCTAGCGACAAAAGAAACGTGTTTTTTTGGTTGTTACTTGTTACACTTTCCTTTTCAATAGTTACTGATCCGGAGTTGAAAACATATGCCAATGTGTTACATATTAGTGTATGGATATCCTTGGAAGTCGAGCCAGAGAGGACAAGAGCTTTGTGGGTGCTTTACATGGTTGATCGTCTCCTAGTAGAGAATGTATACGAGGAAGAAGACACAAGTAGTATCAAAAGCATTTGCAATATAAATGTTGTCTTAATGTTAAAGCGACACCATGCTTAAACACATAAGTTTCAAAATTAGTTAATGGTCTAGCTAGCCACCCATTTTCACAATCATGCTACAGCAAGTGACTACTGGTTGTTGTGACACAGATCACCAAAAATCCAAGATAAATCGTGTAAAAAGGAGAAAATAGTAATAATACATATATTTATTCATGAATCAAAGAACAAGAGTTTGGAGTCACAAACAAAGAATCAAATTCTTGTCCCCCTCCATAGTAAGACTCTTCATGAATGTATCTTGTCACCTTGGGACTGAAAGGCCCATCTCTACAAGTAGCAAACATAAACAGAAATGAAGATTAGTCTTTACACAAGGTTTTATGAATCAGATGATCAACAAGCTAGTCAAGCAAATCTCATCTTAAACAGCGCTTCCTAAATCTAAATTATCACGAAAGCTTTATTGACAGAGCCCACCTTCAAAAACAAGTGCAAATACGTCTCACGTGCCATCGACTCCATCTGGGACAAAGAGCACTTTTACAGATTACTACAGTCTTATACACAGATGATGAACTAATAGTTCCCTAAACTGCCATTCATCCATATAAACAAGAAGCACAATGACATTCTAATGCAACTTAACATTTGGTTTTAGAAATTTTCTTCCATGTTTTACATATAATTTCTTTCCAAATAACATGTTTTCCCAACATTTCAATTGGATAACTAGAACTCAAAAAAAGGTTCGTACTTGATAAAGATGCAAGGATCCCACATGGTAACGGTCAAATTATGTGCCTGCATATGAACCAGGTACTCATAATTAGAGAGACACAATGGCACTAAAGCTCAAAAACTCTTTCACAACTCTACAGACTGATTGACTTAGCCTAATTAATAACAATTGCAAGAAAACATGTCACCACTAACGAAACTATTAAATCCTCTTGCTCGTCAACATAAATTCTATCAACAGTACAAGATGCAACTATTTCACCAAGCAAGCAAAGTCAAAAAGCCAAGAAATAACTTAATCAAGAAAGAAACTTGGAACTTCAAGTAAACAATCAAACAAGGCACCCATCATTTCCTTACATCAATGTATTCACATGTAAAGCACTTCAGGTTTCTAAAATCTAACTAACAAAAGGGAGCACAAAGACAAAGTCACTGCATAAAAGTATCAAAATTGAGCTCAGTTTATAAAGGCAACAGAGAAAAGCAACTCACAGGAAAGAAAGGAGAAAAGAGTGAGAGTATTAGAGGTCGGGAGAGGTGCAGCAGAGAGTACCCTGAGAGAGAGCTCGGCTGCTTCTTGATGTTACGCTTAGGCACGACGTCAATCTCGCTGCAGCCACTGTGCTGTGAAGAGGTAAGAGCGACAGAGCACAACCAAGCTCCGACGGACACCTAATTAAATCAAAATTCATCAAAATGAAAAACCCTTGAACCCACAGAACAAGCCGAGAATTACACCAGACCTGGAGAAGGAGAAGCGAGGAGAAGAAGATCCGGTGGGTTTAGACGGGATTCGAAATCCGGCGGACGGGGAAGATCCGGGAGACTTGAGCAGAGAAGATCTGATGGCGGATCTGAGAGAAGAGACGGAGGATCTAGACATGAATCTATTACAAGCAGAAGCCATTGCAATGGTAAGAAGAGATGCAAAACTGAGATCGATCGAGGTATAGGGTTTTAGGACGACCCAGAAAAGGGATGTCGGGTAATAGATGATATCGCTGTGTTTCTTTTTGGGCTTTGCTAATCGTTGAACTATTTAATGGGCTTAGCTTAGGCCCATATTTTGAAGCTATGGTGGGAGTGGGACTCATTGATCCGGTTAAACCGAAACATAAATATGCTCAAACTTGGATATGTCAACATCTCTATAGGCTGAGTAGTATTTTATTTTATTTGTCTTTCGATTAAATTATTGGTTAGTTTGAATGCTTTTTAACTAATTTAAATCTTTTATTTGAATTTATATAAAAATATTTCCTAGTTTTGAAATTGATAATACGAAATATTTTAATTTTAAAAATATAATATATGATTTTTTTTTTGTGCAAGAACCTTAAATTGGATAGTTACATTGAAGTATATGATTAGGCGTGATTTAGACCGGATCGGTTTATCTGTTCAAGACACTCCTGCATCTGACTAAGCTTTAGTACGTGTCAGCCAAACAGCTAACTCCAAAAAGAACATTTCGTGCGATAAGTAACTAATGTTATCCTTAAACCTTTTCTATTTTATAACTCTCCATTACTCACCTTTTGATGACCAAACAAATAACAAAGTCACCTTTCAATATCGTCCATAATGTGAGACTGATATAATAAAACAATAGTCGGCTCCAACAACATTTTTAAATTTTCTTACCATCATTGTGGAGCAACTTTAAATATTATTTTTTAATGATACATTTATTTTTGGTAACAAAATAAATCATGAACCAAAAAACTAAACTGATTCTTAAGAGAAATATTGTTACTATGGCAACTATTTTTTATATTTCCCTATTGAAAGTCAACAATGAAAATAATCGTCTTAAAATCTAAGATATTTACTTAGACAAATAAATATCTAAAAAATCCAACATGATCTAATAACAAAAATTACTATATGAATGCGAAACTACTACTGTAATGCTTTTATACATTATTGAATATGATATTCTCAGAGGAAAATTACTTAGACAAATAAAGATAATCTCAAAGACTACTCACTATACAAAAATATTTCCTTCAGTCTAATGTTAATCTTGTGAATACAATTTTTTTAGAAAATCATTAACGACTTGTTCAAAACTTCAAAAGTCATCTTCGAAATTTTAGAAGAACTACAAATTGTCCAAATCCACCAACTCAAAAAAAAAAACAACAAACGTATTTGTATTTTTGTACTAATCAACTCATAATCCCTACTGATCATATTAAGCACCTTGGTACTTATCTAATCCAATAAGAAATTAGGAATAAGTCCATCATCATTAACATTATTGGTGTGACACAAGATTAGTTTAGAAGTGGAATATTTTACATGCCAACAGAAGATTCTTATCTTCACATGTTATTAAAATCCCATTATATAGTTGTCCTTAATCATCTTTAATATCGTTAATCAAACAAGAGACGGTTTGGGCGGCATCCAATAATTATCCTCCACGTCAGATGGGCCCCATCCTTGTCTTTCAACTTTCGCTATATAAACCACAGCTCAAACAAAGCCCACACAAAAGAAAACAGAGCCAACCAAAAACATCAAAAGTTATCAAAAAATGGTGAAGATCGAAGTTGGAAGTTTGGGTGACTCATTCAGTGTTGCATCTCTCAAAGCTTACTTATCCGAGTTCATCGCAACTCTTCTCTTCGTATTCGCGGGTGTTGGCTCTGCTGTTGCCTTTAGCAAGCTAACATCTGATGCAGCCTTGGATCCAGCTGGTCTTGTGGCTGTTGCGATAGCTCATGCCTTTGCTTTGTTTGTCGGTGTTTCGATCGCTGCTAATATCTCTGGTGGTCACTTGAACCCGGCCGTGACTCTCGGTCTTGCCGTTGGTGGAAACATAACACTTATCACCGGTTTCTTCTATTGGATTGCTCAGTGCCTTGGCTCCATCGTCGCTTGCCTTCTTCTCGTCTTTGTTACCAATGGCGAGGTACGTACTACCAGTACTTGTTTGCTTCGGTTTGAATCATAAAATTTCAAGTTTTCAGATCATTTAGCAAGTAGTTTGATCATCCAGAAAATAACCTAAAATAGTAAAATATATTTGTGCTTTCGGTTTTTGTATTTCATCGTTTGTTTGTCTAAACAAATGGTCAAAAGTATTTATATCAATTAAAGTAAAAAAAAAAAAAAGTTTTCAATAGAAATTAATGTGAGAAAATCGACTAAATTGAAACCAAAATTTATTCTTAAGACAGAGGAAGTATTTGATTTGTCCTGACTCGTATGAAAAAATTGATACCAAAACAACCTTGGTATAAAATTTGGTTAGAAATTTATTCTTAACTCGGTTTGATTTCATTCCGCATGCAAATATTACCACGTTGGTAACGTTCCTATAAAACTATTTGAGAGTACGTATGAGTTTGATAAATGATAGGATTAATTAACAATATGATATTACCCGGTTTGGTGCAGAGCGTACCGACCCACGGAGTCGCAGCCGGTTTAGGAGCCATCGAAGGTATCGTGATGGAAATTATTGTCACCTTTGCTTTGGTGTACACCGTCTACGCCACGGCAGCTGATCCAAAGAAAGGATCGCTCGGAACCATTGCTCCAATTGCTATCGGTTTCATCGTTGGTGCCAACATCCTAGCTGCTGGTCCATTCAGTGGTGGATCCATGAACCCAGCAAGGTCGTTCGGACCAGCTGTTGTGAGTGGAGACTTGTCACAGATTTGGATCTATTGGGTGGGTCCACTAGTCGGTGGTGCACTTGCTGGACTCATCTACGGTGATGTGTTCATTGGTTCTTATGAAGCTGTAGAAAGCCGCGAGATCCGAGTTTAGTTAACTTGGTTTCTGGTGGTTGATTGATGGTTTGCTTCTTGGTTGGTTTGATGTTTTTATTTGGGTGTGTATGAGCAAAAAAGTCATGTCTTCTCTTGTGAATAATAAGAAAATGTTTATATCTTCCATCTCCTTTATGTTTTTTGTTTGACTTAATTCATGGCTTTATATTTTTCGCGTTTTTACTTCGCTAAAAATATCAAATTTATTTTACTTGGTTTGGATCAGATCAAATAAAATTTATGAAATGGGTTTCAAGACTCGAAGTCCATTCAGTTGTGACTCCATACCATAAACCCGGCGAGATCATTCAGACCTGCTAATGTCAATTAATGGAGACTTGTCACAAATCTGGATCTATTAATTGGGTGGGTCCACTCTCGGTGGTGCACTTCCTGGACTCATCTACAGGGATGTGTTCATTGGTTCTTAGAAGTCGTACAAACGAGTGAGATCCAAGTTTTGATTCTTTGGTTGGTTTGATGTTTTATCTTGGTGTGTAAAGAGTATTATCTTTTGAATAATAAGAAAATGTGTCTGTTCCCTTTTATGTTCTTTGGTCTTACTTATATTTTATGAAAAATGACATACAAGATAAATATTATAAATGGTAAGAACTAGTTGAATACCATTAACCACCTTAAATTTTTATGGGAACAATGGATCAATTAAGCTTATGTGAGCCAATTGAGTTACTGACATTTATATGTTTTACATATACATTCACTCAAGTTATAAACTGAAGGTGATTCAGTTGACTCATGTTTTGTCTTAGTAGACCGGCTTTGTAAATAATATTTCTTCGATAAAAATAAGTACTTTTGGAAAAATATATAAGTGGATGTGATTTTCATTTTTATAATACCTATTAAGTTATAGCTAGTATTATGTGACTAATGATCAAAACGTTTGTAAGGATGAATGAAAATTAGTACTATGTGATTATGTGAGAGTATTGATGTTATGAAAAGAGAAGAGAATGCGATTGCTAACTAAGTAGTGGCTGAAGAGTGTGTGTCATGAAGATTCATGGAATCAAATGAGAACCATGATGAGTTTCAAAAGGATAGAACAAATGGATAAGTTGGTTAAGGGTAAACAAGAGTTGTTGAGTATGGTGGAAAATATGTTGTTAGACAAAAATTATGAAGGAGTTTAGAGACTAAGTGAAGTGAAGGTAAAAAATAATCTGATTTTTGAAATGGAAAAACAAATGAAAAAATAGTTTAAAAAACTACGGACTTTGTAGGTTTTTGACTATTTTAATCCTCAATTCAATCGTGGTACAAAAAAAGAACGGATTGATTTTGACATTTTACTTAAATCTTAAACTACCTGTTACATGTTTACTAGACACATACAATACATTCAACTGAACTATCTCGTTTTTTAATTATCATTACAACTTGTGGTGAGACTAATTTCATATATTATTTGTTTAATCTATTCAATATAATCAAATTCATAAATATAATTACTAATAATACTAATAATAAATATGAGTAAGATGTTTTGAGTTGGGGGTATTTCTTTAATCTTTTTAAATTTACTAAATTCATAAAAAAACTTATTAATGATAAACACTATAATTTATTAGTGAAAAATGCTATAATTACAGAGTATTAGAGTTTAAAATCCTAACTCTACAGTTTACTAATAATAAACACTATAATTCATTAAATTCATCATGATACAAAATAATTTATAGAGTAAGGGTTTAAAGCATGATGGTTTAAATAAGCAAACAAAGAAGAGAGAAAAAAGTTGTGATACTCGTGCGAGTATCTTTATAGAAAAACGATAAGTGATTAGAATCAATAACAGAAAGAAAGTGGTCGGTAGAGTCACGAACTCTGTTAAAGTTGTTTGTTGGGTCAAATCTTCTCGGACTCAAAAAGACAAGACACAATAGCAGCTTATGACTCTTACACCAATGCAAATGTCCCCATGAGCTCCATGTGCTTTTGTCTTAATTATTGAAATTACAGAGTTTCATGATTCTCTAATCTACATTTTGTGCCCATTTGATGAGACATATCCTTAATTTCTGGACTGTACTCAAAGCACAACAACTTCGATTTGTGTGGCCCTCTCCTTACTTATATCACAACATGGACACTTCATTGTTTTCACTTATTATTAGTATCTTCTGATTCGATCTTGACCGATTCTAAGCTATTAAATAAAAGTGTTTATTGCTTATTGGTGATCTGTTTATGTCCCTCTTCTTATCTTTTACATACTCGAGTCAACAAGTTTTTTCATTTCATTCATCATCCTGAGTTTTCTGCAAATCAGAGGAGAAAAATGGAAGGCGGGTTTTATTCAGATTGGAATGACACTTCTTCTACGTCTATATTCGGATCAGAGAATCTAGAGGAAGAGTTGGAGGAGGGATTTGGGACAAGTGAAGAGATTTTCTCTCAAATTCTTCGGCCTCAGACACCGAGGGAGCCAATGAAGTTTCTTTCCAGATCATGGAGTCTATCCGGTTCTGAAATCTCCAAAGCTTTAGCGCAGAAGCAGAGGCAACAACGACAACACCAAGATCTCTTCTCTGATTCTCAAAACAGTCCTAGAGTCTTCTTCCAAGAGGCTGCTGCAGATCCACTCATGGTATGATCTCTTTCCGTTTGACCATTTTTGAATTCTGATTTTAATGATCCATTGGAAATGCAGGCGGGGAAGATCATGGACGCAGCTGGCACACATCGATCAGGGAGGTTATCAAAGTGGTTTCACCACAAACAACACACCAACGTGAGCACCATGAGGAACCCAAAGAAGAAAGATAAAGCGCGTGTGGAGAAAGCCCGTGTTCACTCAGCTGTGTCAATTGCAGCTCTGGCAGCTGGGTTAGCTTCTGTGACCTCTGAGGAAAGCTGCAGCAATGGGTCAAGTAGCACAATGGCGTTGGCTTTAGCCTCAGCTACAGAGCTACTGGCTTCACACTGTATCGAGATGGCTGAGCAAGCAGGTGCTGATCGTTCTTGTGTTGCTTCAGTAGTTAGGTCTTCCATCAATATCCAAAGCCCTGGAGATCTTATGACTCTCACAGCCGCAGCTGCAACTGGTAAGGATATGTCCAACTCTGTGATGCTTTGGTTGGGTTAGTAAGATGGTAGTTGATCTGATTTTTGAGCAGCACTACGAGGAGAAGCAGCTTTGAAGGTGAGGCAGCCAAAGGAAGCAAGGAAGAACGCGAGTATCACACCTTGTGAGAGGAGCTTCTCTGACAGTAACTGGGCTGCAAATTGTCAGTTTAGATTAGAGGGAACAAATCTTCCTTTAGAGGGAGAACTGGTACAATGTGCAAGAAATGGTAATCCTATTCTTTTCTCTGCCTAAGTCAAGACGGATTCCACCAGTTAAGATACTTATTTAAACTTTCTCAGCAGGAATGCAGCGAATTAAGCGAGCTTGTGTTTATATCAACAAGAAGTCTCAGGTACTTCAGCATATTAGAATTTATCTGTAAAAGACACAGAGCCATTTGCTTCTCTATGATAGATGCTTAGCCCCTACGCATTTCTCAGGTCATTATCAAACTCAAAAGCAAACACGTTGGAGGGGCATTCTCTAAGAAGATAAAATGTAAGCTTTTTCTATTCTTTCAAGAGTTAAGGAAATTACTTGAAACAAGGAAGTCTGAAACTTCTTGTTGCTTCTGAAGGCGTTGTTTATGGAGTCTGCGACGAGATATCTGCTTGGCCTTACAGGAAAGAGAGGGAAAATTCGGAAGAATTCTATTTTGGTCTGAAAACTGGACAGGGTCTTTTGGAGTTCAAGTGCAAGAGTAAGAATCAAAGGCAGAGATGGGTTGGTGGGATTCAGTCTGCTCTCTGCCAAGTAACTTACCTCGAGGCTGCCAAATGCTCTCTAGAATCTCTGAGTCTCAGTGATCGTATGCGATAGAGAGTCCTGTAAATACTTATTATTCAAAGTTTTTTTCTGCTGCAAGTACTGCAAATGAATCGGAATGTTACAGAGAATTGGTATAACCTTTTCTTGAGTTGTTCATACAAAAAATCAGATGACAATCATAGTCATTGCTTGCTTTATTTAGAATACAACAGTTTTGTTTGTGCCATATGGTAATACCCGTAGTTCGCAGTATGATTTTATAGCTTTCGTGAGGCATTTTTTCTCAAGGTCCTCGGATTTCTGGACAAAGCTCCTCAGATTGTCTCGGTGAGAAACACTCTCAACCTGAAGAAAGCCAAATTCAGACAGACTGACTGAGATAGCCGCTAAAGAACAAAGGCAATCCTCCTAAGGTACTAATCAACTAGGTGGCCGACGAGTTACCATTTGTTCAATGATAGGCCCTGAATCAAGTTCCTCTGTAACAAAGTGACTCGTTGCTCCAATTAGCTTCACTCCTGCATCAAACGCCTGCAAAAGGAATCTAGAATACTAAGAGACACAGAACAAAAAGACCAAACAATACATCCAACTAAGGCAAAATAGAGCCATGAGAAACCCAAAGACCTGTTTTGCGGGATTTCCGCCTTTGAATGATGGCAAGAGACCATGGTGGATGTTGATTACATCCTTTCCATAACCTTTCAAGAAGTTACCCGATAGAATCTGCCAATAGGAAAATGTACTCATTGATAATACTCTGCTATGACTAGTCATTTTATTCAATGGAGCTAGTCCTGGAGAGATATTAATTGGCAGATCATTAACCGCCTAAGCAGAAAATTCTGTTCCTCGTTGGGGTTTAAAAAGAGAAGAAGTTACTAAGTTGTGGGGAGTAACATTCATTTCAAGGCTGAAAATGACAGTTTAGTTACAGTAACTATCCGTTGCTAACTATTCGATAAAGCAAAGACTAAGAAAATCTGATTTACCTGCAT
The DNA here is from genome assembly GCA_900406245.1 of Odontarrhena argentea. NCBI lineage: Eukaryota > Viridiplantae > Streptophyta > Magnoliopsida > Brassicales > Brassicaceae > Odontarrhena > Odontarrhena argentea. Next base: position 25,074 of record OVAF01000609.1, on the reverse strand, counting down.
GTATCTAGCGAGAACTAGGAAATCAGTATCTTTAACCAACTCCAAAATCTCATCTTCTCTCTTATTCTCTTTTGTTGTTGATACATAATGATACGGAATGCCATGTCTCTCAAGAAACCGCATAACATGAGTGTTTGGAGCTCTTTCATGATTACTGTTATCAGTGGAAAACAAATTCAGCAGCATAAGAGTCATTAGACATCTAGGGATTCAGTCCAATGAAAAAAGAAAAATTAGCTGACCTTATCACACAGGTTATATCCAGGGGCAGTTTTCCGTCCTGCCACTTATGCAACATTTCGACCAGACAATGATCCTGTATACAGAAATTAGTGAGATGCTTTTTGAAGCAACAAGAGTGTAGGAAATGTAAAACATTAGAGTACCTGTTTTGAAAGTAGAAGAGCAATCTTATACTTGGGATCTAAAGAAGGCACACGCACAACCGAGTTCATAGCACCATAAGTTTGTGCAATAGTCTGAAAATCATCATCCACTTGGTTCCTGGGCCACTTGACTGGATCAAATATAAACTCACTGCCAAAACAAACCATCTCTCATTTCACTCACAATTAAAAAATTCAATATCCAAGCTTATGAATTTCATAGTTGACAAAAAAGGGTGAACAGTTATGTATAGTGATACCTGCGAGAGTAGAAGACATTGTTGTTTTCGGGGACAAAGACATCATAACCAAGAATGTTACCACCTTTGGCTGCAATACAATCCGATAGTTTTGCTACAATCCCAACTGCATCCTTCAATTACAAAAAAACTTGGATTTGATTTTTCCGACAAAAAAAAGCAAAAGAGAGTAGAGAGTACCTGAGAATGGAAGACATGAACGCCTGGAATGAGAAGAGGAGAGACGGAGGAATCGAGAGACTCGCCGTGAAATCTCCTCGACGATGATTTCAGAATCCAATTCGATGCGATTCTTCGTATCATCGCTGAGACCAAGCTCGATTCCCCAACGATCCATCCTTTTTTTAATCTATTTATTTATTTATTTATTATTTTTTTTTTTTTCAACCACACTTTAATATCGATTGGGCCACAACTGGCTGGCCCAATAGCCATGTCCTGCATATTGCAGAGTGTGTAGGGAGCGGGGCTCGATCCCGGTGCACTGGTGATTCTTGCTTCAGCGGACTTACCTCTTGCCACTTGGGCCAAGTCACTTGTGCTTTTAATCTATTTATTTATTATCGAGAATATTATATTTTTTTAGACCTCAAAATCATTAAATTTCAAATGTTGTTCTATCATCAGATTTAGTAATACATAAAAGGAAAAAAACAGATTGTTTTGCAGGAAATCCAGTAACAATCAAAGCCAAATTTTGTATTGGAACCTCAGATTTGGTTTTCAAAGGGACTGAGCCAAACTGATGAAGAAGAATGTAAAAACAATAAAAGCAGAAGAAAACCAATGTTGATCATCCATCTGTAGCTAAGTAGGTGTAAGGACGACTATTGAATCATCCATCTGTTTGGCTTTTTGCCTCCATCATCACATTCCAATTCCTTGATATCCACACAACTTGGAACGTAATAACACATGAGAGGCAAACGATATATGTATTCAGCTTGTCCAAGTTCCACTACTCGTTTCAACCATCCATCCGCTCCAACGACGGAACCTTGTTTTCATCATATAATCAACGGCTGGGATTACTTATTGCCAACGTCATTAATGGGCCTTCTACAGGCCCGCTCAGAATCTATAAATTCGTTTGATTTTTCTTCAGTCTCTCTCTACGCCGCAATCTTCGTCGCTCTTTTATCTCTCTCGCTCTCACCACTCCGTTCCAGATCCGATTTTGGGAGATTCAGGCTCCCATCTCAACAAAAGCTTCCTACTCTCTCAATCGTTTTAACTCCAGGTTTGTATCTATCTTCTATATGGCTTTTTAATAATTTTTCGGGTCGATTCGTGATTGGGTCTTTGCTTTTTTGGGGTTTGATTCGGTTTTTTGATAGATATGGTTCCAACTTTTTGTGGGTTAATTGAAAGTTTTGATAAATCGACCGCAAGTTTTGAAATTTTTATTGTCGATTTATTATCTGACAACTATTATATCTAATCGACCGCAACTTCTATATGGCTTTTCATCTTTTTCCAATTCATGTAATTGATTACGGTTTGAAGTTGTAATCATTGGTTTAGTTCCATTCCGGTTATCTCTTTTCAAAGCCAAATCCCAACCCGGATTTTCACCGAATTGAAAAACCGATTTTTTTTGGGGTCAGCGCGTCAAAGTGAAGCTAGTTTTCGTTACTCGTTAAGCCTTATAAATATACAGACGCGTCAATGTAAAGCTAGTTTCGAGTAATCTGCTCTGTATATATACATAACTTCTCTTCCCCATCTCTTTTACTTGTCAGACAACTTTAATCGGTAAATCTCTTATTCAACCCTAATGTTCATCTTCTTGGATCATGGTAGTTTTAGATGATTTTAGTGTTGGTGGATCAGAATGTGTAATCTAATGGTGTTGAAATTGCAGAGGAACATGTCTAACGAGTTCTGTCCGGAGAGATCTTTATACGGTGGCGCAATCTCCAGTGCCTTCCCTCCAAGATTTGAGGTTTGTTTTCTCTAACAATCCTTTGTTTTGTTTCTTCTCCTTGGTTAATTCGGTCTCATGATATGAACGGTCTCTTTGAATTTTTAGGATGTGAGTAATATCCGCCAAGTTCCTGATCATCAGGTTTAGCTTCTTCTTCCTCTCCTCTATTCAAGGAATTCAATAGCTATATGAAACAATCTCTGACGTGATTAGCTGTTGATGAATGTTGCAGGAAGTGTTTGTGGATCCTTCTAGGGATGATAGTTTGATATTTGAGCTATTGGATTTCAAGCCTGAGGTTGCTGACATTGGCTGTGCTTCTTGGTTCCTTCACGATCTTGCTCAAGAACAAGATGCCGAAGGATTCAGGGTAACTCCTCTAGACTTTTCTCCGTATTATGTTTTTGGGAAACACGGATACAATTTTGTGCTTTCTGCTGTTTTATTAGTATTATGGAGTTAAGCCGATGACGAGATCAATGGCTCAACTTATATGAATAGAATTCTCTAAGATTGACCCTTTTCAGTCATAACTATAGTGAGGCTGTAATAACTAGCTGGAGTAATTTTGTTATTGTCGGTTGTGGTATCGGAAACTCGTTGAGCTAGAACTGATGCTGGTGCATTGTTCTCTATTATTCTTTGCCAAGACTGATTGATATTTATGAAGAAGAATACGAATCTCTCGTAAATTTGTTATATATGTGATCAAAAACAATATCATAATGGTGTCATGTAATTTCAGCTTACTGAGCAATCAGAGCTCATTGAGGTGCCTGGACTTTCTTTCAGAGGCATCCCCACTGTTGCGTCAACCGCTGTTGCAGAGATGGTAATTTCATACTCGGTGATCTTTCTTTTTGCGTTTTGTTTGCCGCTATATTCTAACAGTGATTCGTACAGGCTATAGCCAAAGGAAAACAGGGAAGAGAAGCACAAAACCTTGTCAGGGTAAATAAGCTTTTCCTTGTTCTGCTCCTTTTCAACTTGAGACATAAACTGATCTCTAATAATGTTGAATTTTTCTGCAGGTGTATGTGGCCAATCTTCGTCTCAAGGGAGCTGCGACAGATGTGCTAGTGACTGCATATGAACCTATTCGCATCAGGTAAGTAAGCAACTGAATATGATTCTTTTGATACATAACTGAAAAACCCAAAGTTTTTGTTGTTTTTGTTGTTCCACATGTTATTTAGTCTCATTTGTTTTGCGTATTGTGCAGCCCTCTGAGCGAAAGTGCGAATGCGGTGGGGGCTGGTTTAGCTGTCCCGGCTTCACAATCTGGAGTTATGCCAATGTGTGATGTCATTAAGCAATCACTCTCTACCTTCAAAGTCAATGACTGGGGTCTTTTCGGTTCTTGAGCTTGAGTCAATGCTTCATGAGCAAAACGGAACAAAACATAACTGCTAGTTTTGATGCTGCTGCTTCATGAAATTGTCTTTTTTAGTTTTGAGGGAGGGTTTTTTTATAGTTAGTTTGGGTTTAGATAGCTTCTCAAATGTTTTGAGCCTATGCAAACTTGGTTTATCCCTATCATTAGAGCTCTGTTTTACCATTGTTTGTTTCCTTACTCCATCTTTCGATTAATAAAGCGAGGTTACACTCAAATCTCTTGAATTCGATATCAAATAGACATCGTTTCTTATGAAGCAGGTAATGCATGATAGCTCTTTCACATTCAATTATTTGCCTTTTGTCTTTTTTATATTGGAACAATCAAAGCCAAATTTTGTATTGGAACCTCAGATTTGGTTTTGAAAGGGACTGAGCCAAACTGATGAAGAAGAATGTAAAAACAATTAAAGCAGAAGAAAACCAATGTTGATCATCCATCTGTAGCTAAGTAGGTGTAAGGACGACTATTGAATCATCCATCTGTTTCTTTTTGCCTCCATCATCACATTCCAATTCCTTGATATCCACACAACTTGGAACGTAATAACACATGAGAGGCAAACGATATATGTATTCAGCTTGTCCAAGTTCCACTACTCGTTTCAACCATCCATCCGCTCCAACGACGGAACCTATGATACGGCTTCCACATTGGCTTATGCCAATAATCACTACAACTTTCTGCTCCTCGTCAATCAAGACACTCCCAAACGCATCCAGGCGGCGAATACTGAATGGATTCATCTCAAACACTCTTAACCACAACTTGTTCCACAGCACTCTTTCGGGGGTAATTTCTTTCGAAATCCAAATCTCCATGGCATGCATATCCCGTCCCTGACTTAACACTACAAGCTGCTCTTCTCGCACACTAGATAGATCAATATATTCCCCCAAATGAGGGTAAGAGTTAAACGGTAGACGCAGATACGGTCCAAATCTCTCTCTTGTAAAATCAAAACATATCAAGACACGTTCAACACGGTCTCCTTTAGTAACCCAGTATGTGTTTCCCTTGATAGACACCCCACCTCGATGCCCACTTTCTATATTCCAGCCTGGTGGAGTCATATAAAAAAACCTCCATGTATTAGACTCAACATCGTAGATTTCATACTCCGAAACTCGGCCGCTGCCCCGATAGCAATCCAAAAACCTCAAGATCTTGTGCTTCTTCTTCTCCTCCTCGTATCCCATCGCGTAAATGTCATCAAAATGATAAGAATCTCCAGGTTTGATTAACCTTTTCTGGGCCAGATACGGGTTACAAACCATGAGCCCCTCGTTGTACCCCTTGACGCACAAGAGTAACCCATCGCAATGAAGGATTTGAGATACACAATAGAGTCGATGTTCAATAAGTTTACCTTGGCACTTATCAACTTTGTGGTAGATTCCATCAAGATCTAATACTGAGTAAATCTGAGAATACATCATAATGAACAACCTAGACTCACTTTCAGCTGCTTTGGTCATATATTTCTCTAAAAAAATCTTACATTTGGATAAAGTGTTCCAAGTTTTGCAAGTTGATCGAATATCTCTCAAAGATGTAAACGGGAGCTTACATAAAATTTCCTCTACCAAATCATTTGGAAGATCAGACACACTCATTGTTTTGTTGTTAGGGTTAACTTTCAATCACCCTTCCTCTGTTTATATATATGTACATAATATAACAATTGATTGTAATGGGGCCAATTGTGGGCTTTTAATGTAACTCGAGACATTTATCAAAGATTAGGGCTGACCATCAAATGTAGGCTTGGGGATTTGAATCGAAACGATTTGTTTGAACCGAACCAAACCGAATTTCGGACAAATCGGTTCGGTTATGGTAATTAAACCAAAACCGATCGGCTGCAATTAAAATTGTGTTCGGTTAACTGTTCGATTCGGTTATGATTTTTTGTTTAAGTTGAATTCTATTTATGATACGCTTTCTAATGTGAAAATTTCCGATCTCGTTCTAACTTGTCACATTTCGTCATGTCCTATTCCACTCCAACCCATCACGTCTTATTACGTTTCCTCCCCCATATTTAATATAGGCCACAAGTGAAACAATTTTTTTTTCGAAGTCCCATTCCATTTTCATTTCCGCGAAATCATGTCAAAATTTTTTATTTCGCAACCTCTAACTAAAACGACAAACCTTTACAAATAGATTTTTTTTTTTTTATCAAATTAAATTTATTCATTACTTAAACTCCGGAAAAAATATCAAGATACAACACAACACAACACAACACGTAAAATTAATGAAATGATTAAGAAAACGGCGTACCAAGTTCACAAAGAAAAAAAAAACAACTAGACAAAAGATGTCACAAAGAAGGCTTTTCGGCTCATTGCCAATGCTTCCCGTCTTAAAAAGTGTGTCAAGAGATACTTAAAAATCTATAGAGAATTCGGATCCTAAAGTCGAAGCTGCAAAAACTGTAGGTTTAACTGTGGATTGTAGAGGATATTGATGTCGAGGATACGAACATTTGGGTATGAGAACCTTGATACATAATAGACTTCCTTGAGTTCGTAAAACACCACCTCATTCTAGACACGGGTGAGGAGGTCTTTAGATTAGTGAAAGAAGATGTAACCACTAACCACACAATAACAAGTTCCTAGGTGGAGATACGCACCTTGAAGACCCATAGAAGATTGTGTTTCACATACCATCCCTACAACCCTTATAAATCCCTTAATTAGATATGATATATAAGATAGTTTGAGATAGCACTTGACTGACTCTATAACATCTAAAAAATGATGACAATCTTGGCCACAAATCTCTCAGATCTGGTCTGGAGATGAAGACTAGAGTTAGAGTATGAGATAGGAATCAGAAGTTGAATGGAGATAAGAGGCGGGTAAGGGGATCTCGAGACATGAGCAAAACCCTTTTTTTAAAGATCCACTCTTGTGGGATGCTATGTTTTTTTTCCCTTTATAATTTTTTTTTTTTTGTAAAATTTTAATTTCAATTATTATTTATTTAACGGTACAAATGATAAAAAAATGGAAAAAATAGCTACTATGCTCGTTTTTTTTTTTTAACAAAAACTTTAGACATACAAGTTGTATATTTGGTTGGAGTATAATATTTTTTTAAAAAAATAATTAGCTGAACGAAAGTTTTTTTTTAAAAAAAAATTGTGAATAATGTTTAGAATGAGATTTAAGTAATTTTAATTGTTTTTAAAATTCCTTCTCTTTTTCACACAGGGGCGACGCCCTAATTTTCTCTCAAACTCCCTCAGCCGTCAAACTTTTTCTTCTCTTGATTTGGCTTTCCCGGTGGCCGGTGCTCCTCACCGTGGCCGGGAAAGGCTTCCCTTGCTTCTCTTTTCTTTTCCTTCGGCTTCCTCACCTGTCTTGCTCGTTTTTTGGCGGTGATGGTTTTTTTGCTTTTAGGTTCTAATCGAGGTGTGTGGTGGTCTGGTGCTCCGGTGTGCTTGCGTTGATGGCTTCCTCAGATCTGGGTTGTGGTGTTCATCAGGATTCCTTGAGGATAGGTCTACGGCGCTTAGTGGTGGAGTCTTTTGGCTTCGTCCACTTTCTTGTGCGGCGGAGTGGTGGTTTTCGCCAACGCTTCTCTCGGTTTGGTCGTTTCTTTCCTAGTTTTGCTTTTGGTTGTGGTTTTACCTTGCCTTCTCTGTAGTTCTTTGGTTCGTTTGGGTTGGGTTTTTGTTAGTGTTTGTGGTGTCCTCCTGGTGCTCATAGGCGTGAGTTAGGACTATAGTCCTGATTTTGTCTAGTTCTCTCTTTGCTTTGCGTTTCCTAATCCCAAGGAGTGGGTAAGTTCTGGTTTCGAAGAGGGATTGTTCCTTTGTCTTCTCGTGGCTTCGACATTCTGGTGGTGCTTTTAGGCCTGTTAACCGGCTATTTGAAGTCTCCTTGTCGATAACATTAAACAGGGAAGCTTCTGGTGTCCCAATCCTCAAGCTCATTCAGCAAAGATGTTTGTTTCTAGATTTTCAGGTTCGGCGGTCAAGGCTTGTGTTACTGGGTACCAAGGTTTATTGTGGTAATTTTTCAGGGGTTTGTTCAAGTGTTGTTCGATTCCACCAGCTTCCCTCGTTTGGGCGTTCGCTTTCGATTCCACCAGCTTCCCTCGTTTGGGCCTTCGTTTCCCTTGTTTGGGCTTTGTACATTTGGTTCAGTTTTTATCGTTTCGTTTTGAAAACACCGTCTCCCTTGTTTGGGCTTAGTCTCCGGAGTTTCCGGCTTTGTAATCTGACCTTGTATCCTTGTTGATGAATAAGATAAGTTTAGATGAAAAAAAAAAAATTGTTTTTAAAGAAAATAATGAAAAACCGTAGTTTTGTTCACATTGCCACTATAAATAACATATAAAAATTACATTAAAGACAAAAAATTCCGAGAGAGAGGAGAGCTCTTCTATCCAAACGTAACCCTAGATTTCAAGATCGATCTCTCTGCTTCTCCCCAAGGCACCACACAGCTCAAATTCTGTCTTGATTCTCTAGATCCTTTTCAATCTCCCTCAGATTCATCCTCAATCTCTCGATTTCGATCCTTCTTTTTACTGGATTCGCTGCTTGGAGCTTCTGGATCTCGTGGAGTGTTGAAGCTAGTCGACGGTTCTTATCTGGGCTTTGAAGATCTTCGGAGGTTATTTGGAGACCATCTACGGTGAAATCACAGCTCGATTTTGATTCAACTTGTTCTGGGTTTGTAGATTTGGGCGCACGCGTGAAGGTTTCGTTTGTGGAGTCGAATCAGCGAAGTAAAAAATTTGAAATTTTAGGTTTATTCGTTTGTATTTACGTTTAGTTTCTGGAAATCTAATGGGTGGCCTCTTCGATTTGGTTTTCTGGAAAATCGAAGGGCTTGATTAGGGTTTCAATTCAAAATAGTAGCTTTGTTCATTCATTCTTATAATTAATTATAAGATAGTAATACATATTTATGTATATTTTGTTTGGTTTTATATCAGATAAATCAAAAAAATTTCAATGGCAATATATTACAAGTTTAAGAGTGCAAGGGATTATGATACTATCGCCATGGATGGTCCTTTTATATCAGTTGGTATTCTCAAAGACAAAATTTTCGAAACTAAGCATTTGGGTACTGGCAAAGACCTTGATATTGTCGTCTCCAATGCCCAAACTAATGAAGGTTTGTATTCATTCTGTTGCCAGATCAAGTGCTGTGCTGCTCTTTTTGCTTTTATCTGCTTTGGTAGTGATTCAATGTATGCTTGCAATGTGACACAATCAACTTAAATCTTATATGCTACATCAATATCAGTTGCTGATGGAATTTGGCCATATTTTGGATTTGTATATATGCATTTTCGCACTTGGTTGCGTTGTTTGTTGTCAGATTCTGCTAACAGATCCAGTGTTGTGATGTTTCTTTTTTTTTGTATAGCTTTTAGCTACCAAACTTTGGTAGTAAGATATTATATGTTTGCACCTGTGACTCTGAACTTTGACTGTATATGATGTTCCATCTTTGAGTTACCTAATTGTTTGCTAGTTAGTTTGTATTGATTGGTTACCTTTGCAAAGATTTAGTCGGAATCTGATTCTAAAATTTCTCAAGAAGCTTAATATATTGTTTCTTGCCTAGATGTCTGCATTATGTGGCCTTTATATGCTCTCTGTTTTGAATTTTCAGAGTATCTGGATGAAGCTATGTTAATTCCAAAGAATACATCTGTCCTAATTCGTCGAGTCCCAGGACGCCCTCGCATCACAGTTATTACTACACAAGAGTACGTCCTCAGATATTTGTAGTTTTCATATCTTCTAGTTCCACTTAGTTACGTGTGACTGTCGGTTTGAAGAAACATTAGAATCCTCATGTGAAATGATGCAAACATCTTAACTTTGCAGGCCTAGAATGGAGAATAGAGTAGAGAATGTCCAGGCCGATATTAGCAATATTCCTGTTGTCGCTCCATCTGCATCAAACTATGTAAGTTGATTGTGGAAAACATTTCTTGGGCCTATGTTGGCATTGACTGCACCCAATATTGTTCGAATACAAGTGTACTAATTTTCACCCATTTTCACCTTCTAGCCTGAAGATGAGTGGGACGAATTTGGAAATGATTTATATTCCATTCCTGATGCCCAAAATACCCAGCAGAATATTCCTCGTCCTGATCTTACACCAGCAGATGAGAAAGTGGACGAAGAAAGCAAAATCCAGGCATTGATTGACACTCCAGCACTTGACTGGCAGCGGTAAGCCATCTTTTAGAAGATTAATAGAGATATCATTGTTAGGTAATTTAACAACCTGTTTTTCTTCTATGTAACAGACAAGGTCCAGATACTTTTGGGGCTGGGAGAGGTTATAATAGGGGTATGAATGGAAGGATGGGTGGACGTGGTTTTGGTAATGGTAATTTATACTTACTCCTTTATTCTTTCACTTTCATTGTTCTTGGTTGAATTCTAGAATGTCTTCATTAACTTTTGTCAAAGATATATTTATTGGCATTAAGTAGTAAGACAATGATTTTGGTTTTGTTGGCTTGGATAGGTATGGAAAGGAAAACACCTCCTCCAGGATATATTTGCCATCGTTGTAACGTCCCTGGTATGTCAACTGGTGAAAGAAATAGTTTAATATTCTAACGTTTATATATATGGATATAGACATATAGCATAGATAAAAATGGGCTAAGAGCATTTTCTTTTCTGCTAAATCAGGTCATTTTATTCAGCATTGTCCCACAAATGGTGACCCAACCTATGATGTAAAGAGAGTTAAACCACCTACTGGTATCCCCAAGTCCATGTTAATGGCAACCCCGGATGGTTCTTATTCCTTGCCAAGTGGCGCAGTTGCAGTTCTGAAACCAAATGAGTAAGTTGTGCTGAGTCATTATTGGGATGTTGCTATGTGGTACTTTTTCTCATAAACTGATGAAAATGTCAATGGTTGTTGGGTCTTCAACAAATTCAGGGATGCTTTTGAGAAGGAAATGGAGGGATTACCATCAACCACACGCTCTGTAGGAGAACTTCCGCCTGAGCTAAAATGTCCATTATGCAAAGAAGTAATGAGGGATGCTGCACTGACAAGCAAATGCTGTTTTCAGAGCTTTTGTGACAAGTGTACGTTATTCTAATCCCTTTGTAACCTTTTGTTGACTGTTGGCAGTTCCCAATCGGCATACTTATCCTTTTCAATTCGATTATATGTAATTCAGGTATTAGAGATCACATTATTGCAAAGTCGAAGTGTGTTTGTGGAGCAACTGTACTTGCTGATGATCTTCTACCAAATAAGACCCTTAGGGATACTATAAACCGTATTTTGGAAGCTGGAAACGATAGCACTGAGAACGCAGGAAGTGTGGGCCATATCCCAGGTCTGTCACTATCTTAATTTTTATCTTTTTAAACATGGTTTTATTTGTTATCACTGCTAAATTACTATGGATGGAATTTAGATTTGGAGTCTGCGCGCTGTCCACCCCCCAAGGCTCTGTCTCCTACGACATCTGTTGCATCCAAAGGCGAGAAGAAACCAGCTCAAAGTAACAACAATGATGCTTCAACCGTAAAGCCGCCAATGGAAACTGCAGAGATCACTAGTGCCCCTCGGGCATCTGAAGAAGCTAAAGCGGAAAAGCCAGCTGATGCAGGAGATAGCACTCAAGGGTCCGTGACTGTGAAAGAAGCAACAACCTCAAAATTGAATATGCAAGCCCCGAAGGAAGAGGTGCAGCAGCAACCTGCTGCTGCAGAGCAAGGTAAAAACAGATTGTAAATTTATTAGTAATTTTACTGTACATTGTGAATGACTTGTGACTAGTTGTTAAGCTCACATTCCCTTACAGAGATAAATCGAGCTGGACCAATTCCAGTCTTTTTTTTTTTGTTTTTTCAATTATTGAGAAATCCATCCTACTTACCATAGATTTAAGGTTTATATGTACTTTAATGATGACAATCCTATGCTCATTGACAAAATTCGTACTCTTTCTTCGTTACCAGGAAAAAAGAAGAAAAAGAAAGCCCGAGTGCCTGGACCTGGTAAGCTTTCGTTCGTATGCTGAAAGGCTGGTCATACTCATCCCTCCAAGTTCCTAGTGTTCGTGAATGGATTAGGAGATGTAATTATTATTTTTATTTGTTGTAGATATGCAATGGAATCATGTGCCGGATCTAGCAGGCCCTGACTATATGATGCAAATGGGTCCAGGTCCCCAGTACTTCAACGGCATGCAACCTGGCTTCAACGGTATTCAACCCGGCTTCAACGGCGTCCAACCTGGCTTTAATGGCTTTCACCCTGGCTTCAATGGGTTTGGAGGTCCTTTTCCAGGCGCTATGCCTCCATTTATGGGTTACGGAATGAACCCAATGGACATGGCATTTAATGGGGCTATGAATATGATGCATCCAGACCCATTTGTTGCACAGGGATTTGGGTTCCCTAATATTCCACCACCTCATAGGTACAACACTCACAATCACACAGTTAATGCTATATCAAAGAAGCCTAAAGCTTTCTCAGTAATCTCATGACGGAACTTGTGTGCATGCAGGGACCTGGCGGAGTTAGGAAACCGAATGAACCTCCAACGCCCGATGATGGGCAGAGACGAAGTTGAAGCCCGAAAAGCTGAGATGTTAAGAAAACGCGAAAACGAAAGACGAACTGAAGGGTAAGAAACAAAGACAGTACACTAGATTTACGGCATTCATGTATATGCAATGAACTAAACATTGTTTTGTGTAACAGTGGAAAGATGTTTAGGGAAGGAGAGAATAATAGCAGAATGATGATGAACAATGGAGCTTCAGCCTCTGCATCATCCATCAACCCTAATAAATCTGTATGTTTCCTTTTGTTATTCTCATCTCTCTCTCTCCATGGACTCTTGTCTTATTTTCTTTTTATTATCAGGAAATGGTTTCCCTTATTTGCCAATTTATTCCACAAAATTTTAAAAAGCCTGGGGGTAAATAATGGGGTTTTCATGGGAATTAGTAAAGATACAGGTCACAGACTTAATTTTCCGACATGTAAAAATTTACAAGAGAGTTTTGCATTTTCGTATACTTAAAAAAAAAAAAACAATTTAGCTGATGTAAAAAATAAAGGAGGGATACGTAAGGGTATAATGGTAATTGGACTTTAAAGCCCAATTACTTGTTAATTATGGGCCTAATTCATGTATTTGCTTTTCTTTTAACAATTACTGGTTTCCAACAGCGACAAGCACCTCCGCCGTCGAATCCCGACTACGACCGCCGTAGACGACCGGAGAGACTATCTCCGGAGCATCCGCCGTTGCGTAAGATCCATTCTCCGCCAAGAGACTCCAAGAGGAAATCCGAGCGATATCCTGATGAACGCGATAGGCAACGTGAACACCACCGTGAAAAGTCATCTCGACACCAAGAGGTAGATCATCGTGAACACGACAACCGGAGGAGTCGTGATCGTCGCGATGAAGACAGAAGCAGAGACAACCATCACCGTCACCGTGAACACCGCGATTCAGAACGCAGCCAGCACCACAGCCGTAAACGATCAGAACCGCCTTCTTCTGAGCCACCACTACCAGCAGCAGCAACCAAAGCAGAGATAGATAATCACAAGTCAAGCGTATTCGCACGTATAAGCTTCCCTGAGGAAGAACCATCTAACAAACGACGAAAGGCGTCATCATCATCTTCCACTTCTCAGACTGAAGCACCTGCTGCTGCAGCGGCCAATGCGGTGGGAACATCGATTCACCACCGTCATAGTAGGAAAGAAATAGAAGTAGCAGAGTATGAATCTAGCGACGAAGAAGATAGACATTTCAAGAGGAAGCCATCAAGGTACGAGCGATCTCCTCCTGTGGTGGTTAACGACGTTAGTGATGATAAACTCCGATACTCGAAACGTGCAAAGGGAGAGAGATCTCGAGCTTGATTTTTCAGACATATATGTTATGTTCCTTTGGTTTTTTTGTATAATTGCTGTAAGGGGGAAAAGAAGATCATTTAAAAATAAGAATTTTTCTTATTTTGTTGTAATGAACAAAACAAAGAGCTCTTTTTTTCTTTTTGTAAGGAATTCAACTTTTTTTCCCTTCGAATGTTTCATTGAAATTTACATTGAGTAATTAGTTTACAAATGGTTTTTTTCTTAACAATAAAAATTAGGACTTGTGTTGTTTAAACATTACTCCTTCAGGACGTGTGCGTAATAATTGTTTAAGAATTTTGGAATTTTTAGTATTTGAGTTTCTATCACAGAGAAAACAAGAAATGTCAAACAAATTATTTAGGTTTCATCATAAAAGTGAAATAAAAAAAAACACATTGATAATTGAAAAGGAAAGACAAGTGGTGTGTTGTATCATTCATTTTCATTCTATTCAAAAGTCAGAAAGCTGAGAAAGCCAAGTGAACAATTACAACGTTAGTTTCAAACTTCAGTTAAGATTAACGAAGATAGAATCACAGCATATGCAAGAAACGCAAATATCGCAATCTGTATCAATAATCTCGGATTTTCTCTCATGTTTGGTGATGTCACTGACCTGTGTCACAGAAATACACACTTTCTTATATTGTTGTTACTCTAAGTCACCAGAAGGAAATTCGTGTTGTCGATTTTTTACCTTGCAATACGCTGTGAGAGCCTATGAAACGGTAAACTTTGGATGAAGACAATCCCTGGTCCCGTTAGAGTCGCCATTATTACGTTATCTCCCTTTTCGATTTACACAGAGAAAGTCAGACAAGGAACGAAACAAAAAAGGCTCAACCTTCCTTGTCATTTAAAAACAAAACTTAGGATGTGAGGGGAGAGTGTAAATGTACCCCGAATACGGCTCGTCTCAAAGGAGCATTGTATTTGATTTGGACATCGATTAAGGGAGTGAGAGCAGCGATGCAAGACACGTCAATAGTGAGAATTTCTCCTACCTCCAGATTTTTCTGTACAACTATAACATATGTTGGGATGGTAATGTCAGCTTTTTTGGGGGGAGATGCGTCCTAAACGGGAACACAACATTTTTTGGAAGAAAAAAGCCTCACCTGAGCCACCTGCGAGAATAAAAGCAAGACCTTGTCCAGATATGCGTTGTCTCAAAAATCCCTGCAAACAAATATTAATAGGAGTAAGAATACTAACTTAGATACTGCATCAGAAAGATACCATATAAATGGAGAACAGAGAACTAGAGATAATTGGATAATCTCTATATTCTGGGAAGCCATATTTATATACAGGTCTTTCCCCAAATGAAAATCTACAAATAACTATATCCCCTATAAAAGCCAATGCAATGTATTGTTCTTCTTACCTCTGCACCAGCAGCAACGATGTTTCTTGCCCTCTGGTCAACGGAGTTGACAACCTTCACATCATTGATGGAACAAAGGAATGCATCTGGCTACACACAAAAGAAAAAGACAGGGTTTCATACGACCCTATAGGAGTTTGATTTGAATGAGGGAGAAGCTAAAAACTAGGTTTCCACATTTAGGAACAAAAAGACTACATACCTGGCATAAAATTTCCCCTCCAAACATTGCCAAATCAATCTACAGTACAAAGTAACATAGTACAGCCAAATTATTAAATTCATGAATTATAAGAGGCGATGCTATGGAAGACTTTTTGGCAATATGGAAAGCTAGAACCACTAACCGGGAGAATCCTAGCCAAATAAGGTGCAGCAATACCCACAAATCCATCATTCTGCCCAGGATTCCGAAGAACAATGCTGCTTACACTCTTTCCCAAAAGCCACTGCAAGACACCAGCTTCTTGTTCAGGAGTATACGTATTTTCCATCTCGACAGATCCAGACATGTAACACATGGAACCTAGAGCACCAGTGCAAACTATCAAGACAGAATAAACTAAAACCCGTCTTACACAAATGATACAGAGAAAGAGGAGGTACCAGGCTTGGCAATAACTTTCTCCTCTGACTTTAACATTATCTGCCAATGGATGATCAATGGTTGGACAAGTTAAAATGGATATGGGAAATAAAACCACGAAATCCAAATATAACGCTAATGACCAACCTGAACAATCTGGGCTTCACCACCCAGAATCTGGAAAGCTGTACATGTATCTTGTTGGCTCTGCACCAGATGATCACAAAAAGAAATAATAGAGAAAAATTGTGTATCAGCTTAGCAATTGCAACAGTTACATGAAAACCTCTGACACGAAAACAAATCAACATCAAAATCTCTATCTCCTACTTATGATTAATCTCAAATACTATCAAATTGCAGATAAAATAGTCAAATCATAGCAAAACAATCAAATTCTTTAACCCTTACTCATAATGAAACTAACTACATACATGAATCTCTAATTAAACAATACAACACTGTTATCACTGTCGTAATCACATGATCTCAGAAAGCTATCGCCGTAGAGAAATTTCTATATAAGCTTCGCGAAATCACAAAACGCCATAACTGAAGAAAACGATCACGAACAAATCAACATGGAATTCTCTAACTCCTACTTACCCTGAACCTAAAATTGCAGAAACTTAGAGGTAAAGTTGAAGAGAGAAGCTAACCTGATAGATGTAGGGCTGAAATGGAGTTGAAAAAAACGGTGCGGCCATGGTGATGGAGACCGCCAAAGATCTGGAAACCAAAACCTTTGAGAAAGCTTTTAACAATTCTCTCAGATCGAAGAAGGAAGTAGAATTCTTGAATCGATATCGAACGTTCAAATTCGAAATTTCAGAGTGTAGGTGCTCGTCGAGTCGCCGACTCAACGACGAAGGACCTTGCTCGTGGGTGGATCTAATTGGCAGATGACACGTGGGAGCTGAGTACGTGGAGAGTTCTCATTGGTTGTGTTATGGAAAGACACGTCAATTAAATGGTTGCCTAGAAAGCCATTCTTTTCTTTTCCTATTAAAACCCTCTTTATGCCTTAGAGGGTCTGTTTCATTATACTTTTCCAGATTCCATTTTATCCACAAGTCTCTACCAAAACATCCTACTAGTGACAATCCTTTTGAGTACAACAAACAACAAGTAGAGAAACAAAAGCATTAGAAACTTTTTAGACGCCATCACTCGAAGATTGACTCGAACACCATATCTTCTCATCAGCTGCAACACCAAACTAAATACAATCACCATACCTCGCAACATCATCCTTGCAGCATCTCCAGGTCCACCAATGTTTCTCGCATCCTCCTCTGGTACGACGTCTATATATGGCACAGACTCTGAATTCTCCTTCTTAACTTTGTTGGCCTGAGCTTGGTTTAGACCGAGACGTTCGTTGAGCCAGATTGATATGTTGATTAGTAGCTTAGCCATCCATGCAACCTCCTCTTCTGATACAGGACGTGTCATCCAGTCTCCTTTGTATTTCACACTGCCTGCTATTTGGTTCCCAATGCCGCGTGGCTTGAAGAGCTCGTCGCGGTTTTTATGTGGATGGTCCATCTCTAGGGAGAATGCGATTGGTTTTATGACATGCCCACCAAAGAAGTTTGACACCACTGTTTTTAGTGTATCTACACACTTTAGAGCCTCTGAGAGGTTTTTCTCTGACACAGCTTGCAGTTCAGCTTCTGCTCGCAGTACGAATAGCTGCAAATGCAATTAACAAAAATCCTTCAGTAACGTTAAACAAGTTTCAACCTCCACGTCCCAAAGAGAGCCAAAGGATTCTGGTGTCTCATCAAGTTGAAATAGTGAATCAGAAACAAGAGTACAAGTGTACAGATGTACTCAGTAATACTGATAATTCATCAATATTACTAGAGTACTAAAATAAAAAAAACAAACAAATGCAGAAGAACTAGTTCTGAAAGCATATTTAGGTTCATAATTAAAAAAAAAAAAAAAAAAACCCAAATTCATAGCTCACAACATCGGCAATGACTGAATTCTTCTCATTGCCAAAAAAAAGATTCTCATATTCTGTCAATTCAGTAAAACTGTAAGCGAATGGGAAGGTTATCTAGAGCCATTTGTAAACTATAAGCACAGCTTTAGATATTATCCTACAAAAATATCCATCTGTTGTTTTCTTTTACTAAGCTATCACTACAGTAGATTATAACGGGAAGACATAAACCTGAAGCAATTGTTGTCCGCCATCTTCCCCATCGCTAAAGAGTTTCAAGTCTTTGTTCCAATTTTCATGCAAGAATGACCCATCAGCATTGCTCTCACAAAGCCCATCTTCCCAGTCCTGAAGTTGCACAAACAGTTAAAAATGATTTTCATCGTAGTCTGTCTACTTATGTGAAAGGGGTTGCGTTTGCAGTATTTTGTTTACTATAAAAAATTGGTGGTGGCAAGCGCCAATTTTTTAAGGTTGCTATGATGACAAAAGCTAAATTCTGTTCTAATGATGGGAAAAATAAAAACATACCTTCAACTGTTCACGGATAGATGGAGCAAATCTAGACAATTCATTCACTGTTGAGTTTCCAGGTCCACTTTGTTTAGAGTGAAAGGCTTTGTCAATATTCTTCATCAGAACCAAAAGCTCTTTTGACGATGTCAATACAGTCATGACCTATTTAGAGAAAGTCAATAGAAACATTCAGTCACATTGATATTTCCAACACGGAGTCTTTTCCATATTCCAACAAATAGATCCATAAAATTTAAGGAAAATAGCTTAAGCCAGGGATCAAACCTTCAGAACCATCTGAGTTATTGTTTCTGGATCTGTGTGAAGGAACTTGTGCGCAAAGCCAATAAAATGCATAACCAAAGAACTATAGTAGAGATAATTGGATATCACATAGCTCTGCCACAAAGACGTGTATCCACAAACTCCTGATTCTTCTACCTTTTTCACATCTTTTACAGTTCCATTTATCGCAGCTTCAAGATCTAAGAAATCATCTAAACTGATAAGCCATGGTTCCAGATAGGTAACCCAAATAGAGAACACCTGAGAGGCATTCTTAATAGAGCTTCCTATAGGACAGAACAAGAAACTCCTCAATATAAAACGATAAAGCGGCCTCTGTAAATGAGTATTCCAAGAAGTGAGCGGCCTGAGGCTCAAGTTCGTAATATTGAACGATGATCCTGAAGTCGGTGTCTTCCACCGTGGACTCTCGCTATACTCAATGCAGTTTTCACTCCCAACACCACTTGAACCCCAGCTCAAATTCAGATACTTCACAAGCAACTTCACTACTTCTTCTAACCCACAAGTAGGTGGAATCTCCTCCACAGCAGAACGAAAAGGAGGAGCCACACCAAAAGACTTAGCCGTAACAACAGGAAACGGTGAGAAGTCATTCTCAACAAGCCAATAATGTACAAACACATTCACCAAGAACTCAGCTCTGGTCATGACAGACCCATCATATCCATCGCCATAATGC
Source organism: Odontarrhena argentea (assembly GCA_900406245.1). NCBI lineage: Eukaryota > Viridiplantae > Streptophyta > Magnoliopsida > Brassicales > Brassicaceae > Odontarrhena > Odontarrhena argentea. The sequence goes on along the minus strand of OVAF01000609.1, from coordinate 5,757 downwards.
AAAAGAGAGCTACGATAAGGCTGGTGTGCGTTTAAGTCGAAAACAGGAACGAATGCTTTCAGATACGAGTAAAGAAGCCTAATGTAGAGATTACACTCCAATTTCTGATCAGAATCACGCTTGTTACTCCCTGGAAAGCCTTTGATAAGTGTCCAATTCTCTAACCTAAACATCTTCTTCTTTTGAATAGGAACCACAGCTGAATTCTCGTTGTTTCCTCTACAAACCGGATAATAAGAGAGCCAAAACATGTAATACTCAAAAACATTCAGCCTAACTTCATAAGAAGAACCCCTAAGTGAGTCCTCCTCGATCTTACCTTTCAAAAAGGGACACAAATTCGACAACGCACTCCGATCTTTCTCACTTGAGAGCATAAATCGAGCATATTCAGGTAAACGTTCCGTCGGAAAAACGTACTTAACGAGAGCTAACTTATCAACGGCAAAGATTGAGCTCATGAGAATACCATTAGGTGACAAAAGAGAGAACACTCTTGCCGCTAAATCCAAATCGTTAGCCGCCGAGATTACATCGATCCAACCGCTCGTCGGCAACGAAGACTGTGTAGCGTCGCCGAATCCAAATAGCTTACAGATTAAACTCGGGAAGGTGATAGAGAAGAAATGACGACATTGATCAGGTGTACGCGACTGGAGAAACGATTCGACGGAAGAACAAGCGGCGGAGATATTCGTCGGCGTTGAAGCTCCGAGTATAGCTGATGCTAGGTCTTGAGATTGCGAGAGCGAATCGCCGGCGTACGAGTGAGGAAGCATGGCTAAAATACGGCGATGTAAGTAGACGAAGACGAAACTAGGGTTTACGCCGGAGAAGAAGAAAAGGTTTGAAATGCGAGTGACCCAAATCGCGCCTTGTGAAGGGGAAAACGCAAAATGAACACGACGAAGAAAAAGGAAGCATTTACGATGCCACGTGGTGTCTCTGTATGTTACCGCAGTTAATTTCATTAACTGTGGACTTTTTTCTGTCAATGCAGGAACACTCTCGAGTCCCGGCTCAACGCCCTAAATCGAACGCTCCCGATTTTGACACGTCATTCAGCTTCAGTTAGTGCATTTAGAAAGATAATGCTTAACACTTGAAAGTTTTGATTTGGTGCCGAAATTTTTGATTGGTTCTAATTCCATTTAGAAAGATAATGCTTAACACTTCCAATTTTAATTCAAAGCTAAATGATTCAGTTTTAGATCACATCACACATATTAGTACACATGAAAAGTAAATTAAGGCATCCTAAAAAGCCAAAAAAAAAAAAAAAAACACAGAGAATGTAAGAAAAAATAATAATTTGTTTGTCCTTTTTTTTTCTTTTCGTTCGTTTTCTTCTTCCTAATGATCAAAGTCGAACTAAAACATCCTAAGAGGTTAAACAACTAAACAAACCAAGACTTATTTAAGTTACTGTAACAAACAACTAATCTGTAAGCTTCCAAACAAGAGACAAGAGATCTTTAACTCATTCCCGCAAATCTCTAGACAGCGTGTATCACGCTGTTGATGTCCGAACTATCAGAGCTAGGATTCGGGTGAAATGCTGATTGTCTTGAAGATGAACCTCCACCAAGCTTCAGTGAAAGAGACTGGTCGGATTCTCCATTCTTGTTGGACTCTTTAAGGCTGAGTTTAGACATACCGAGAAGCTCATCGACATTGATAGGAGTTTTCGAGTGCACAGCAGTTGGTCTGAGAATCTCATGAGTTTCTTCTTTCTTTGGCGGTTCAGGGACGTAACCAGCTGGCCACAATGGGAATGGAAACGGGTAATATGGTGAGAAGTAAGCCGGGTATAGTATAGGGATTGCGCCAGGTAGTTGCTGTTGCTGTTGCGTTTGTGATTGCGATTGCAGTTGGGTCATTTCTTCTAATCTGGATGAAGAAGAAGATGCAGCAGCTGTGGCGGAAGGTTCCCCGACGGTGGAGTTTGTGGAGTCCATGGATTCACATTCCTCGATTTCCAAGATGGATGGTGCTTGAAGGGAGCTAGGAGGAAGCGTCTGATGAACAGGGTCAGCATGTTGCATTTCTGTTTTCACGGGAATGTTCTCTTCTTGCGGTTCTTGCAAATCCATCGGAATATCCCCAGCCTACAAGGACCGGTCACAGCATAAGTAGACTAAAGTTAAAAATTACATTTCCATGAAAAGCCATCATGTGAATTTCCACATTTTAAAATTTTAAGCTTTGGACCAGCGTTATCTCTATTCAAATGCTTAACCAAGGATAGTATCCTCCAACATAGCAATTATAACTTTTCCTGTAATTATTGTGTTTCATATCGAAATAAGCCAAGTGATATATTCAATCCAACGCACCATACTATCTCTAACAACTCAAATATGTAAATGTGCATAAGAACAACCAAAGAAATGATTGGAACAAACCTCATCCGGAACCATATCGAAGAGACTAGAGCGTCTTTTACGACGAGACACATTGGATTGCCGAATGAAGTACTTCTGAGCATGACTAGCAACTTGAGTTGGTGTCCTTGTAGTCACATAGTTCCTAGAGATACCTCTCCAATCTCCTTTCCCCAACTTCTGTAAACCCAACAAAAACATCCTGTGTTCTTCCTCTGTCCATGGAGTCCCTATAAAAAACCAAACCATATCCATGAAACAATATATCTTCACCAAAACAAACCAAACTATCATTACATATCAAATTTATTCAATCAAACACCACAAACTCTTGTAATTACAATATTCAAGACCAAAGACTCTGTTACATAGACTCAATTCCATTATTCGATTGAAAAAATTGAAAATTGAGAAAAACCCAAAACTAAATTCGATACCTTTCTTTCTCTCGCGGCTAGAAGAAGAGCCAGCAACGAAATCTTCAGAGGCATAACCACCATCACCAGCAGCGACATGGTCATGAACATCACCCGGAGAACCAGGAGTATTTGACCCGTTTCCACCATGCCCACCCGATCCAGAACCAGAATAATGGCTAAGATTACCCATACTAGCACTTTTCCTAATGGAACCTTCGGTGAGTCTAACACCAAACAGCTTAACACCACGATTAGGACATGTTCTTGAGTTGTGTCCATTGTGATTACAGTGAGAACATCGACGCGTCATGACCCGAGAACCCTTTAATCGGATCTGATCAAAGAGTTGAAACGGATCGGATCTTAGCTGATCGTAGAAGCAGAGAATCTAATTGAGAGGAGAGAAGGCAAGAAGAAAGAAAGACAATAATATCAGTTTATCTGGTCGGATTTATTACAAGAATTTGTTTTTTTTTATTTTGTTGTAAGATTTTTATTTATTTATAGAAACGGAAAATATTTGTTGGATATTTCCATTTTAAAAAAATTGACTTATAGTCAATGCAAGGTGTCTACATTAGTAGATTTTGTAAATGACATTTAAAATTACTTTGAACTATGACTAATTCAGTTATACTAATTATTACAAACAATGATGCCACTTGTTATAAAAAAATTGTAAGGATACAGGCTGTTTAAATTTTAAAAAGATTAATATACTATATAAAAACTGTTTATCTGTCATTTCTCTTTTACATCATAAAACAATTTTAGTCTATATAATTAGACTTAGACATATCTCTTAAATTCTTAATTAATAGAAACGGATAACTTAGACTAATATAGTCTTACTAGATATAATTTACATTGATTGTAGACTAGTTTTGTAGGACTTAATGCATTTATGTGTCACATCTCTAGATAATTACAAATTCATTATATAAAATTAACTTAAAACACACAGAATATGATTCACCAAATACTTAACATTTTCCCGAGTATTATTAGCCACAAGATTAATTACCCTAATCCAAAAAAAAAAAAAACTAGAATATTTTATTGACTTATTTTTTTTCGCTTTCCACACGGAACCATGATTGGATTTTAAGAAGTTAGAAACTAGATAAAATAAACGTGACATCTGTTTGATAAGATATGATAAGAAAAAGTAAACAAATGGTAACATCCCAAACATAAAAAGAATTCGATTTTGGAATTATAGAACATAGCTCACAAACGAAGATTTTTTTCCGACTATTAGCTTACGTATATAACAGTTACAGCTAAAAAAAAAGGTAAAATAAAAAAAAAGTCTAAATCTAAACCAATGAGCAAAATATGTTATCTTAAAAAAAAAAAAAGTGATGATTGCGATTGCATTACTAGTTGTTGATAATATGATATTACAAATGTCCCACACGATTACTTATATTATTTGGAATTTAGGCACCACCCTAACTCCGTATGTCCTCGTATCTTATACTCCCTTTGTTTATAAAGATAAAATTTCCAAAGATTTCACACATATTAGAAAACAATTAATATTATACAGTTTTTTGGTATTTTACATTTTCCAATAAATTTAAACCAATAGTTTTGCTTAAAACTCAATTATTACGTCTTGATATTAACAATTCTGTATTAAAAACAGAGAAAATTCATTTTTTTGAAACATAAATTTTTTCGTAAATTATTCATCTTTATGGAACGGAGGAAGTATATATTGTTTTTTTTGTCAAGTATAAGTAATTTAGTATTCAGATAATTAGAACTACGATAGCTCTATAAAATAAAGAATGAAAATCTAGGTCAGTTAGATCTCTGATGTAATTAAGAAATTTTACTATGCGAGAAAATGATTATCATATATAGTACCATAATCATTACAAGGGTTCTAGGAAAATCTAAAACTAATAGCATCACAACTTTATGTTTTTAAATTTAGTATTCGGAGGACTAAAATTAAAAATCAAGAATCGTGTCTTATCAGTCAAAAAAAAAAAAAGGTGTTTTTCCCATGACTAGTAATGCATGTAATTAAACAAGATCGGTCTTCAGGGTCGACAAAAAATGAAAAAGATAGGTCTTGAGGAAAATGAAGGGAAGCATCCATTATATTTTGACTCCCAAATTCTTGAGAGCTATATTTTTTTTTTTTTTTTTTTTTTAACCGTGGGGTCCCAGGCTTCGCCCAGACTAATCCCACGAGGCCGACGACAACCCACGTATTCTTGCGATTTAACGCTAGCCCCGGTGGCCAACGCGGATCGAACCTGCGGGGAGCGTATTGGGTTTTGTGCCCTCAACTACCACTAGGCCAACCCGTGTTGGTTTTTGAGAGCTATATTGACTTCTTTTTTTGATACTATGGATTATTCGAATTTCAACTAATAGAAAACTAATTAAGAAACTATAATTTTTAGCTCTTAAAATCGTGATTATTCGTAGCCTTAAATCTTACGATTGGTTCTTTGTAGATTTTTAGGATACTCATTCATGAAATAATGATTTAGCCTGTTTGATAAAAAAAAAAAAAATTAAGTTTGCAATCATATAGTGTTGGTTAAGTGTGTTTTTGAGTTTTTTTTAAAAAAGATATCCTTTTTGAGATTTTTTTAAAATTATTATCACATCAAATCTTGTATATTAATTTTAAGATATTTTTTTTTTAAAACATCGAAAAACTACAATGACAACAATATATGATATTAAGGTTAAAATTATCATCGATCCGTGTTTCATAATAGTTATTTTTTTTGTTTATTTTTCTGTTGGACTTAAAATAAAAAATCACATTTAATTTTAGAAAGAGTAAGTAGAATTCTTATTTAACATCCTTAGTTTTATTATAAAACTAATTGACTCTAGATAAATACACATAAAAATTATATCGTATGCAGGGCCGTCCCTCCTATAAAGCATAACAAGCTTTATGCTTTAGGCCACAATCTAGT
>OVAF01000608.1:0-35770 GCA_900406245.1 Odontarrhena argentea | reverse complement strand
CGGTCACCTTTCCGTCGGAATTACCGTCGGAAAACGCGCTGTTTTCTTGTAGTGCATGTATCCTGTGTAGAGAACTTTTTTTACTGTCTCTAATGTATGCAATAAGTTGTAACTCGATTATGGTTGTATATTACACTTTAGTATTAAGTATTAACATTATATTACATTGTTACACTACATTGACTAAAATTTTCTTTTTGTATGTATAATCGGTAAATTCATTTTTTTCTTAAATAAAACAAGATAAACATTAGGAAAAATGTAAAAGAAAAAAGAATTCTAAATCTCCAACTTTCAAAATGTCATTTAAATATCTAATTTGTTGTTGACTTTCTAATTAAATTGTTAATTTTTTTTTTGACTCTGCCATTTGAAGTATGTCTTTAAGCAGGCTGACATAATCTGTTACGGGGTTAACTTCCCATTAACAGTTTCCGTTTAGTTGTCAAGCTTTTTTTATTTATTTATATATTTTTGTGCATATTGAAAGTACGATGTTGTTGAAATCAAATGTAGTTGTTCAAAAATATGTTCAAATCATAAAAAAAAAATCTATAATCCATGCTCAAGTACCAGCAAATCTTTTCTCAAAGAGATTCCGGTTATAGGAAATTAGCTTTGTTTTACCTTGATTGTTTTATAGTTAATAGTACTTAATTACTCATCTTTGAACCATATGACGTATCTCTTTCATTCTTTTATCTCTTTTCTTACTACAACTAGTGTTGTCTGCGATGAGTCACTTTGTAGAGAGTTACTATTAGGGACTAAAGTCTCACATCGGAAGTTAGAAGTGATCATTAGTAATATATAAAAGGATTGAACCTCTCCACTAATAGTCAATTGGCTTTTAGTTGGATGCCCATGAACTTTAACATGGTATCAGAGCCCACAAAGTCCAAGCGGGTGTAACCGATCCACAATATCTAACCCGATCCGTTGTCGAGCTGACTCAAATTGGTCTATCGATCCTTGCCCGAACATACCGAGATTAATGGCCAAAGAGTCATCTCGAGGGGGCGTATCAGGGACTAAAGTCCCACATCGGAAGTTAGAAGTGATCATTAGTAATATATAAAGGGATTGGACCTCTCCACTAATAGTCAATTGGCTTTAAGTTGGATGCCCATGAACTTTAACAGTTACAACGTTAAGAAAATATTGATGGTATGCTTCATTTTCTTTACTTTTTGCGCTCTCTACTTGATTTGTCATATCTATTATCTTGTGTTGAGAAACTAACATTTGAGTGTGTTAATTTCATGCAGACAAAAAATAATTGTTGCCCAAGAGATAAGAAAACTTAACAACTGAATGGAACCTATTAAAAAAAGTTACCCCGGCCCGTAATTGTATTTTGTATGTCTACTTAATAATGTGCTCCAAATGGCAGAGTCATTAAAAACTTAGGCCTTTGAATTACATGTTGAAAGTTGGAAATTTTTACATCCAAATTTTGAAAGTTAAAGATATACACGTCCACATTTTGAAAGTTTATGTTTTTAGACATTTTTTCCAATAAGGGAAAACGATGTCGTTTTTCTAATACATTTGTTAAACTTCTTTTCTTGATATACAATAAAAAAAACAAAAATATTCGCAATGTCAGAATCCTTAAATCTTCCCAACTAGACTTCATCTTCACCTTCGCCAAAACAATATAAAGGAGAAAGAAATTGTCACAGATTATTATGGGTCACGATAGGTGTTAGTAGATGGGAGAAACTAAACTAATGAAATCTAGATTAGATGCATGATTAGATGCATAGTATCTACCAGTTCATAATGGTATAAGGCTAGTATTGTCGAAAAAAAAGTTTATCTCTCTAGGGATTTTACCTTTTCAGCCTAACCTTTCAAGGTATTCCAAGTTTAAAAGTTTACCATTTAAGGAATTCATCCTTAATTATTTAACTTAACAAAAAAATAAGTTAAGTAATAAGGGGTCGGCAAAAAACCAAACCAAACTGAATCAGACTGAACCGAATCATAGTTAGGTGTTTCGGTTCGGTTTCGGGTTTTAACAAATACCTATTGGGTTATAATTTTAAAAATATTTTCGTTTCGTTTCAATTTGGTTTATTTTCGGTTCAAATCCGTAAATCCATTCAGGTTTTCGGGTTTCTAAAAGTTAATGTGTTAAAATGGACAGTCATGTGAATAAATCATTTTTAAAAAACTCAAAATACATTATATATAGGTTTTTTATTTTTTGTCCTATTTTCCCACTCTCTTTTTATATTCCACATGTTGTCTTTTTGATTCTTGATCAATTTTCTTTTATAATGTTCAAGTTTATAGTTGTTTTATTTAGATTTATTTATTTTTTTATATTATGTTGCATTAAAACCCCCAACCAAACCGAACTCTATATGAGTTTTATGGTTTCACTCCTTCTTAAACCAAAAATTCAAAAAACCGGCAAAACCAAACCCCATCCGAACCGAAATACAAGCGATTTCTCTATGGACTGAGTTTTTATCATACCGAAAAACCAAAGAAACCAAACCGTAACCGAACCGAAACCGAAATGTCTACCATATTTAAAAGTTATGTTCATTCAAATAAGTTAAGTAAATAAATAAGCTTTGGAAATTAGAGAAAACAACTAAAATTAAAATTTAAAATAATTAATTAAGGTTTTTGTTTGTGTACATTCTTGTCATTTTTAAAAAATGTTAGAAGTGACGTGGGCATTTTCGCGATTCTCAAACATAATACTTCTCAGTTTCTGTGCAATCATGAGTGACAAAAAATCAACGTGTCAATATACAAGTGGTTAGTATCTCCAATACTCAAATTTGAAGGCTTTCCTTTTGGAAAAAAGAAAATAAATATTTTTATATTCAGCTGCGATCGGACGGTGAACGGCCAACAAAACTTTAAACCTTATACGAATAGTAACCGTCCGATCAGCGTATTCAACAGGAACCGTAGGATCAAATCTTTCAATCAAATCTATCCGTCTAATATAATCCAGAAAATTGAAAATTCAAAACATTGTATAAGAGAGGGAGGAGAGACGAAGAAGACGAAGAAGAAAACCCAAAGCATCACTCTTTTTCTCCGTTTTTCCTCTCAAATTACCCAAATTTGCTCTCTCCTTCTTCTTCTGGAGCTTAAACCCTTCAGAACCCTAATTGGGTTTCTCTCTGAATCAGCGGATTCAAAATTTGAAATTTCAAAATTTGGGTTTTAGACGCCGATTCGTCTTCTTGGGGGTTTCCTCGTGCGGATTTGGATTAAGGGTGGCTTTTGGATCTTTCAAATTTCTCCACCTGATTTGTGCGATTTGTTGTGTGTTTTGTCTGGGGGATTTTGTAAATTGTGAAGCTTTAGTTGTGGGAGAAAAAAAAGAAAGGGAAATTTCTGGGTTTCTTCTTCAGATAAGTGAGGAATTCGAATTCTTTAGATGGGAGAAGGAGACGAATTCCCGCCAAAAACGGAGCCTGATAATCCGAATAAGAAGTCGGCGAGGCAACTCGACTTCACTGGCTCCGATGTGGACCATTCACAGTCTAATATAGCTCCAGTCCCATCTTCGACGACGGCTGCTTCGATTCCTTTACCGGCACCGACGGCGACACGGCCTATTATAGGTCAGGTACGACCGATAACGGTCACCACTCCGATTCCACCGCCGCAATCTCACGCCCCAGTCTGGCCTTCGTAAGTTTTAGAATTAGCCCTTTGTGTTAACGTCTGGTTCAGCCAAGAAAAATCTAAGCTTTTGGGTCGTGGACAGTGCAAGTCTATTGATTGTTCTGTGTTGATGAAGTCTGATTTTGGGATTGAAGCATAGATGTTTTACACAGATTGGTTAATCCTGTTTTTAATTGTAGCATATGGTTTGATCTAATGCCACGAAAAATGATTGTTTTCTAAAGCTTGGTTCGTCAATTTTTTACTCAGGAAGCCCGAGTCGCCGAAAGCTAAGCCACGGCCTGTTGTGGTGGAAGCTAGAGATGGAACTCCTCAGAAGAAAAAACAGTGTAAACAATGTAACTGTAAACACTCACGGTGCTTGAAGCTGTAAGTCGACAAATCAAACCATTGCCGAGCAACTATCTCTTATCTTGTTAATTGGTATACGGTTTACAGAATTTCATTTTTAGCTGAACACTGTGCAATGGCTTTTGATCAGGTATTGTGAATGCTTTGCATCCGGCACCTATTGTGATGGTTGCAACTGTATAAATTGTTTCAACAATGTTGAAAATGAACCCGCAAGACGAGAAGCGGTTGAATCAACTCTAGAACGGAATCCAAATGCGTTCAGGCCTAAAATCGCTGCTAGTCCACATGGCGGACGAGATAACAGAGTATGTGGTTTAGTTATTGTCTGATGCTTTAAACTGTTCGTCTTAAGCTTCTTAGAAAGGTTTTATATTTTTAACTCTGATTTGCAGGAGGAGGCTGGTGATGTTGTGTTGTTAGGGAAACACAACAAAGGCTGTCACTGCAAGAAATCGGGATGTCTTAAGAAGTATTGTGAGTGCTTTCAAGCTAACATTCTTTGTTCTGAGAACTGCAAATGTTTGGATTGCAAAAACTTTGACGGAAGTGAAGAAAGACAAGCTCTCTTTCACGGTGAACATTCCCACAACGTGGCTTACCTCCAACACGCAAATGCTGCTATAACTGGAGCTATAGGGTCCTCTGGCTTTGCATCTTCTCCAGCTCCTAAGAGAAAGAAAACTCAAGATAATTTCTTCCCCCAAGGAACCAAGGATATATCTACTCATAGGCTTGGTCAGGTAAAACAAACCCAAGTTAATATTTCATATGCTTTTCTTAACTTTTCCCTTGTTAAGGAAATGAGATCTTACATTATAATTTTTGGTATCAGGCAAATAGTGGAAGAAGTACATCTTCGAAAACTGCATCTCGGGCTGGAGGCAAAGCGTCCTTAGGCCCATCTAAGGTTGTATATAGGTAAATGTCTAATATGTTTACAAAGCTAAATCTGATCCAGAGATCGCAGATGCTGAGTTAATAGATTTGTATTCTTTTGAAAGGTCTCTCTTAGCAGATATAATTCAACCACAGGATGTGAAAGCACTTTGTTCTGTTCTGGTTTCTGTGGCTGGGGAAGCAGCAAAGAAATTAACAGAAAAACGGTTGGAAGATCAGAAAGAAACTTCCCTAGCTTCTTCTGTGCCAGATGAAGGACAAGGCAATAATAAAGATACCGAGGTTGAGAAAGCTGCGAGTGAGAATCAAGCCGATAAATCTGGTCCAGATGATTCCAGTTCAGATGGTTCTAAAGGAAAGTCACTATCTCCAGACACTTTGGCATTGATGTGTGATGAAAAGGACACTATGCTAATGGTTACAGCATCACCTAATGGTTCGGTGGAGCCCACCTCGCAGCTACCAAACGGGCAAGACCAGGTTTATGCAGAGCAAGAGAAAATAATATTGACCAAGTTCCGTGACTGCCTTAACCGAATAATTTCCTACGGGGAACTAAAAGGTAACATTTCTTGTTTCATCAAGAAAAACGGAAGTATGCCCAAGCCTAAGATTTGTATTCTAAAATCTATTTTTGTTTGTTTGTTGCAGAATCAAAATGTTCTTTGTCAAGAATGGATCTAGATTCATCTGTACCCACCACTGTCAAAACCGAGCCGGTGGTTCAACAAGGACCAGTGGCGAATGGAATTTCACAAACCATAAAACAACCTTCCCAGCTAACCACCACAACAACATCATCTGCTCCAAACACCTCACACACTCATCTTCATAAACCTCATGCTTTGACTGAGAAGAAAGACCTCTGAATCAATATTTTACGCCTTTAGGAAAGAAATAACTTTACAGAGAGCAACAATGCAACTGAATCCACCTCGGCATACCTAATTTACGAGGTAATACCACCAACACTCCTTTTTCTTCCTCTTACATTCTTGAACAGAGGAGAAGTCGGGGCTTCAGCGCATTATCAGGTGATTACAGAGTATTAATTATTATATGACTATCCACACAATTTTGATTGTGTTATTAGGCTTTCTTCTTCCTCTTTCTTTCTTGCCTCCAAAATGTTCTCTTTGTTTCACAATTGAATTTTTTATTTACGAACTGTTGTTATTATTTGTGTACATTGATACTTACCATTGGCATTGGCAACCACAGTGATGCTTGATTGTGGAACATACATGCTGTTATCTGATTCTGATATGTTCTAATACTATAAAAGCTGTTGTTACATCTGTTTAAGATTTGAAGAAAAACTAAACCGAATCTAATTATTGGTCTTTTTCTCAAGGATAATAACCAATTCTTGTAACAATATAAAACTCTCAACGCTTTTTCAAGAGAAGTAATATTTTTCAGGAGGATACACATCTAAAAAAGGAGAGACCTACTACCTTACATTATACACTTTAGTAAACACAAATGCACTGTTACAACAATACTGAAGAGACTCGAGAGACACTCAATCATCATCAAATTCCAACAAAAACAGAAACTCTTCTGCATTAAACTATAAGCTTGTAGTTCTGTCGATCGAGTCCAAAGGTTTATCTAGTGTTGATAGAATCTGCGGCATAGACATTCCACCCGAAACAACAATCTCTGCAGATAAATAATGACGATAGAGAAGTTCAGTAGCTTTCCACAAATAAAGTTGAATGCTTATCACAGAAAAAGGCTTGGTGTCTCACCTATTCCCTCCCGAACCGAGAGATTTGGCCTGATAACATCATTACTGTTGACAAGTAGTATATCTCCAATGTAAAGGTGGTTTGTGGGAACGTATACACAGCAAAGTTCCTCCTCGGTTGGGTAATTCTGCAAGGAAAATGAGCATTATTACACTTGCTAAACAATGAGGATCTAACATGGTCAATCAAGCCGATAAATTGTATCTGCCCTTTCTGTCCTCGAGGAGAAACTCTTGGACCAATTATTTTCACTCACCTGGAGAACAACAGTTGACGTAATGAAGCCAAATGCGTATTCGCCTATACGGGGATGCCTGATGATTGCAACTTCCTTGAAAGCTTGTGTATTTTGATCTGGCAGAAATTGATATGAACAAGTTGAGAAAGGAAAATTCGATCAACTTATAATGCTGAGATGCAAAATGGGATTATTTTTTTTGTAAGCGAGACCAGGTGATATAGCGGAGCTGATTTGCTTGGAGGCATTGTAGATGTGACGAACAAATGGCATCCGTTTGATAAACCACTCCCCCAGGTTCAGAACCGATGCCCCCAGCCATGAAGACATGAACACCCCAACCAAGAAGATGAATGCAATGGAAGTCAAGAAACCAAAGCCTAAAAAAGACCAAAATCAGACTCATGTGATAAACCAATATCAAATTGTTGATTCAATACAAAAGGGAGACCTGAAAATGCTTACCGAAAATGTTGATTCCAAGTTGTGCATATATTGGAGAGAAGAATCCATCAACAAAGTGAATAAACCACCATGTTATATAGAAAGTAATTGCAATAGGAAGTAGGATAACACTGCACAAAAGCAGCAAGTGAGGTTAAAAGCTATCAACACAAATTTGAATCTGTGAAATGCTTACCATCCTGTCATGAACTTCTTGGACGCCCATCCCCTAATGAACAAGCTTAAAGTCTGCACAACATGTAAAGTAGAGAATCTGAGGGATACAAGAAACCTCCCAATCCAAAACAGCAAATTCATACTCTACTAAATCAGAAAAGGCCAAGTTTTAATGTCTTTCTGTAAGCATCTGCAAGATCATCAGTGCTTTGCTAGTTAACACACTATCAAACTTAGTCTGTTATGATAAATAGAATCTGAATTCACAGACTACGAGCAAAGGGCACTAAGTAACTCAGAGCTTAAGATCAATCAAACTCTGCAGTTAACTTGTCATCAATCTTGAAATCTCATGAACCGATTCTCTCAAAAAATGTTCAACAGAATCTATGAATACTTAAAGGAACTCAGTACTTAAGATCAATCGAATTCTGCAAAGAATTTCATACAAATCTTGAAACGAAGCTGAAAAAAGTTCTAGATCAGAGAAAACAAAAATGAAGGTAGACCTCGTGGCTGGACTGATGCGAGGAAGAAGAAGGAGAAGTGGAGGAAGAAGAAGCCCTGGAAGTAGAAGAATCGTCTTTATCACCGGAATCAGCGACGGAAATCAGAAGCTCTCGATCTCGTTCCCGATTAGCCATTACAGTCGCCGGCTTCTCGTCTCCCATCGCCGAGAAAGTCAGGCGGAGATCCAATAGGCGAAAGAAGAAACGCCGGTGAGTTCTCCGGCGGAGAAGAAGAAAACTCCCAAAAAGGTAAGAGAGACTTTTCAGTTTTCACCGGCGACTCTTGGTCAGTGGGTAAGCTACCTCGAAGTTGAAGCTCTCTCTCCTGTTTCAGATTTTTTTATTTTATTAAATATATAAATAAATAAATATTAATATAAAAAGCAACCAAACCTATTTCCAATTTTGCATTGATACAACCAATCTTCAACATATAATCACTGGAGGACCAATCGATCCCGTCGGTTTAGGATCTGATTGATTATTAAGGTCTAGATTTAAGCATTACTATGGAAAGAATAGGCTCATTTAAATGATCTACGTTATAATGGGCCTGAAAGAAGAATAGGCCCATTTAGAGTATCTTGGTGAATCTTATGCGAAGGTATTGCATCTCCGGAAGCGAGAGAGACGCACGCAGAGAAGCATCATGGGGCAAGGACCATCAGGCGGCTTGAATCGGCAAGGAGATCGGAAACCAGATGACGGAGACAAGAAGAAGGACAAGAAATTCGAGCCAGCCGCTCCACCTGCTCGAGTCGGCCGCAAGCAACGGAAGCAGAGGGGACCTGAGGCGGCGGCCAGATTGCCCACGGTTACTCCCTCCACTAAGTGCAAGCTTCGATTGCTGAAGATGGAGCGGATCAAGGACTATTTGCTCATGGAGGAAGAGTTCGTGGCCAATCAGGAGAGGTTGAAGCCTCAGGAAGAGAAAGCTGAGGAAGATAGATCTAAGGTTGATGATCTTCGTGGGACACCTATGAGTGTTGGGAATCTTGAAGAGCTTATTGATGAGAATCACGCCATTGTTTCTTCCTCGGTCGGTCCTGAGTACTACGTTGGGATATTGTCTTTTGTTGATAAGGATCAGCTCGAGCCTGGCTGCTCCATCTTGATGCATAACAAGGTTTGTCAATTAGGGTTTCTTGGAATTTTGAATTGGGGAATTAGTTGCAAGAATCACTATACTTGTTTTGTTTTGTGATAGGTGCTCTCTGTTGTTGGGATTCTCCAAGATGAAGTGGATCCAATGGTGTCTGTGATGAAAGTGGAGAAGGCTCCTCTGGAGTCGTATGCTGACATTGGAGGTTTAGAAGCTCAGATTCAGGAGATCAAGGAAGCAGTTGAGCTCCCCTTGACTCATCCCGAGTTGTATGAAGATATCGGTATTAAGCCACCAAAGGGTGTGATCTTGTATGGTGAACCAGGAACTGGAAAGACATTGCTTGCTAAGGTTCTTCTTTTATCCTATACTCTAATGAGTATGAAAAGCCTCCTAGTTAGACCTCTCTTTGAATTTGTGCTCAACTCGGAGTTTATATCAATTTTCTCTGATTGAGTTATATCCTTTTATCTAGCTGAAATGTCCTGGCAAGACTGTTATTCTGTATCTAGAAAGAGAAATTAGTAAGTATCGTAAGCATATATTCTTTGATCACCTAAATTGGAGGTATTAGATTGTAGTATAAAGGATTTGTGAGATGGAAGAAGTTTGTCAGAATTACTTAGATTTTCCTAATCTCTTATCTTTCTGTTATGGCAACGTATCAAGCTTGGACTGTTCTAGTCTGGTAACTGATATAATCTGCCTTGTGCTTTCTAATTTTGGAAAAATGGTGGATAAGCTAGTATTATTTCTTGGCATTCTTTCAGGCTGTTGCAAATTCTACATCAGCTACTTTCTTGCGTGTTGTTGGTAGTGAACTGATTCAAAAGTACCTGGGAGATGGCCCCAAGCTTGTGAGGGAGCTTTTCAGGGTTGCTGATGACCTTTCACCATCTATTGTTTTCATAGATGAGATCGATGCTGTTGGTACTAAGCGGTATGTCTAATACAACACAAACATGAATCCATTGGTAACAATGAATCAGACTTTGCTTCAGACGTGCTAACTAATTCTGATATAAATTGGTTTGTTGAAACAGGTATGATGCGAATTCAGGTGGTGAACGTGAAATCCAAAGAACTATGTTGGAGCTACTGAACCAGCTTGATGGATTTGATTCAAGAGGAGATGTTAAGGTCATCCTCGCTACAAACAGAATTGAAAGTCTAGACCCCGCACTTCTTCGACCAGGCCGGATAGACAGAAAAATTGAATTCCCTCTTCCGGATATTAAAACCAGGAGACGTATCTTCATGGTACAGTTGATGTTCCTGAGTATCTTTTCTTTTGTGATGTTTATACAAAGATATGGTGGGTTTCTAATAGCATGCCATTATGTAGATACACACATCAAAGATGACTTTGGCTGAAGATGTAAACTTAGAAGAGTTTGTAATGACGAAAGATGAGTTCTCAGGAGCTGATATAAAGGCGATATGCACAGAAGCTGGTCTGCTTGCTCTCAGAGAGCGTCGAATGAAAGTAAAAAATTCTCTGATTCACAACTTTGGACACTTTTGAAATGACTCGTTGTAATATGATTTAACCTTTTTGGGTTGGTAGGTGACGCATGTAGACTTCAAGAAGGCGAAGGAGAAGGTTATGTTCAAGAAGAAGGAAGGTGTTCCCGAAGGTCTTTACATGTGAAAGACCTTACCAACTGTTTCAATCTCTTTTGTTTTCGAGTTTGCTCGTTCTCTCTATCCATCTACTGCTTAACTCTCTGCTTAGGTTTTTCCTGATCATATAAAATTGTTTGACTCAATGGTTTGCTGCCAAATTGGCCCTTTTTCATTTGCACTCCTCATAGATAGCGTTCGTTTAAATACAAAAACGTACAAGTACATCTTAAATCATTTATATTTTTGATTGGACATAAAGCAATCAAGTTTGCTTGGGGAAACACTATCCCTTTTAAGAGAGTCAACGTTATTAGCTGTCTTTGTTTGTCGACACATTGTCAAATCAAATATCAAAGACATATACTCAGTTGGTAGAGCCGAACTGTGATCTCTAGGAAACTTTATAATAAAAAAGAGACAGAGAGTAAATTAGTGTTTGGTGTATTTAAAATAGTGTAAAATATTCCTAGGAACGTGCCAAGGAAGTTGAAAAATGGATTAGAAAAAGAAAAAATGGTGGTTGGCACGGATTTAAAATAATAATAAGTATTGCAAATTATAAAAGATGGGTTGAAGAAGAAGATGGGTCTGAAAAGAAAACGAGAAGAATGAATTCAAGTCCTAAAATGAAACATGATGTGTTTGTAAGTTTCAGGAGCAAAGACACTCGTGACAACTTCGTAAGCCATCTGTGTGGTTGTCTACGCAGGAAGCGGATCAAAACCTATTTATATGACGAACTACCAGTGGAAGACAGATATGAAGAGTCCCTAAAAGCAATCCAAGTCTCGAGAATTTCAGTGATTGTTTTCTCGGAAAACTTTGGGGACTCGAAATGGTGTTTGGATGAAGTTGTAGCCATCTTGAAATGCAAAGAGAGGTTTGGTCAGATTGTAATACCTGTTCTTTACCATGTTGATCCTCTCGACATTGAAAATCAGACAGGAAGCTTTGGAGATGGCTTTGCCAAGCGGAGGGATAAAGCCGAGCAGCTTCAAGAGTGGAAAGATGGATTTACAGAGGCCATTAACCTCCCTGGATGGAGTACTGGCCACTTGAGGTAAATAACTCCAATTCATACTTTTGATTATTATTAGTAATGGTGTATTAGATTGTTATATGTATATGCTTCTTTTATCAGAGATGAAGAGATGTTGGTGAATGAAATTGCTCTTGAAATCGAAAGTAAACTGCTTAGAGCTTCAAGAACAAAGGTTTAGCTCTCAATTTTGTTGGCGAAAATGATTTTTAATTCATAGAATTCCAACTGAAAAAAATCAGTTGACAATGGTCTTGATTTGAAACAGGTGATTATTGAATGGTCTCTAGTCATGATGAACCTTATGTTGGAAATACCGTCCTCTGTCTTGGACCAAATCTCCTCTGTGCATAAACCTTTGTACGCGTTGGCTGCTATGTCAATGTCATTATTCTCTTGTCTACTTTGCCTCGTAGATCTCTTACACAAGGGCAGAGTTGAGAGAGTGGTGTGGAAGTGGAGTTGGCCCATTCCTTGGTTTCACTATCCAACTCACAGGTCAAACAGATTTGGTAGCTTTCCGGAGATGGTTGGATTGGTTTGTGCCTTGTGTCAAACCATTGTCACAGCCGTTAACTTTTCATTCATCACCCATACAGCTGATACTCCCATCAAATTCTCGGTTTGGCCAATCATCTTTGCTCTTGGTTTACTTTGCACTTTGTTCATCAAAAGATCCACCTAGTGAGTTTCCTTCTCTCTTTTTTATGCATTCATTAAATAGCTGTCTAAGTATATATCTCAAGTACTCTGTTATGCATAATTTCATTCATGGGATTACTAACTTATGAATCATCTTGGACATCTCATAATTGGTTGACTGCTTGATAGCTCTTTCACATAAACATTACTCTCAATATATTAACAAACAAAAACATATCTGGACTAATTAGTCTTATTTTGTTTCTATAATATAAGATTTGAAATTTCACAATCATAGATATTTTCCTTCTCTCCTTTGGAAAAGTAAAAACAAGTCTTAAAGAGAAATAATCAAAAAACAATTAAATATATTACGATGTATATCAAATTCGTGAGAAAATATAAAAAAATAATAATAAATCTTATCCTTAGTATATTGTACGTTCCAAGTTTGGATTTGTGTGTGTATAAATACCGTACCGTGGATCTAAAGAGAAATTAAAGAGAACTCCATAAGACAAAAAGAAAGAGAAAAGATGAGGTGGTTGTGGAAGCTAATAGCTATAGGGTCTATAGTGAGCATGTTCATATCACTTGATCATATGTGTCCTTCATCTTCACCTTTGCGAGTCGCAGCCACAGGGGCCACAACTTTATATGTGGTGATGATACTCATCGCACACTCTGCAACCAATCTTCGAATCTTTAGGGAAGACGAACCTTATCACCCTCATGTAAGAACCCTCTTGTGCCTCGTTATAGGCATTGCCCTTTATCGTTTCTCCTACCATTATCCGTCCATACATGTCCCCATCTACGCCTATTCCATGTTTACTTTCGGACTTGCCATCTTCCAGCTCAATTCTCCCATGCATATTGACCACGTAGCTCCTATGTTACTCTATGGAGCATACGGTTGTGTAACCGGCCATATGTTTGGTAATTTTTGCCTTGGAGAGCCGCGTGAATGTGATCCCGTAATTCTTTATTATTCTTGGATCTCCTATCCAATTCCCTTTTTACCAATCTTCATGGATTGCACTTTTGATGTTTCTAATTTTTTTTAGGTTTTTAATTAATATCATCCCATCATATCATATGTTAAGTTTTTGTTTTTTCTTTTCCTAATATATATATGAACAAACCAATCCCATTCTTTTCGTTTTAGTTTAACAATCTTGTAATATTATTACAAGGGGCAAGTCGATTTTGTCAAAACTAATTTGTCAAGAAAAGTTCTAACAACTTTGTAAAATTCAAAACACTTTTTGCGAAAGACAAACAAATTCAAAACTATCAAAATATATGGATCGGTTCTTTGAGTTTTACAAATTGATAACTAATCATTCATTACATAAAAGCTTGAATACTCAAACTAATTTCTGCTCATACTCAAAAATTCTATTATACCCTTAGAAATAGAACTTAACTTGATTGTTAATCTTCTTCATCAAACTTCTGGTTAAATTCGGTATTTAATAATAAAAATAACATTGAAAAACGAAAACTAATATGAAACGGAGGGAGTATTATTATTACGGTCATTCTTTCTTTTAATGGACTACCTTCCTCTGTTTTCAACCAAATTTCCTATGTGCATAAGACTTTGTAGTTGGCCCAAGCCTTTGGTTTCACTATCCAAAGAGATCTGATAGCTCTTTCCAGAGATGGCTAGATTCGTTTGAGCTAATCAAGACTTGTTTACGTCAAGAGTTATTTGAGACAAGCAAGGATAATGATCAGCCTCTGCCAAATCTCTTATATATTCCTCTTCGTTAAGTCTCTGTAATCTCTAAGTATTGGTTCCTAGATTTATGGGTGTTGACATGTACAGCTCTCTAAGTATACAACCCAAAAGAAAGAAGAAAAAAACACAGAAAACATGCGAGATTGCGATTTACATGTTAAGTCTCTCTCTGTCAATTCCTCAAAATTGTGTTTGCTTTGTGAAAACAGATCCTCTGGTGGCATCAACCTGTTGTGTGGTTTCCCTGATCCTCGGATTCCTTGCTACTGCTTACCCTGCTCGAACTTGGGTACGATGTTTCTTGATTCTACAAGAACAAACACGATATATAAGATCTTGTGAGCAATTTTCATACAGAGGAACTAGTACTTGTGAAGGTAAAAGTACCTGAAACTGAGGTTGTTGGGTTGGGTGGAGATTGCGAAACTGGTGATATGGATCAGTGAAAGCCGAAAACTGAGGCTGGGTCGAGGTCGGACGAGGCTGCTGGTTGGGTAGATAGGGTCTTGAGGGGTCAGAAGCATGAGGAGGGTAATGCGGTCCAGGGAAGAGTGAGGCAGCACTCGTAGGCAAAGGTCTTTGAGCAGGTAACATGTTTGGGAAGGGCAAGAAAGGAGGAGGGTGAGGCTGGTTCATACCCATCCCCATCCCCATGGCCATGTAAGGATACATCATTGGCATCATATTCATACCGCATCCCACTGACATCATCTGCATTATTAATCTCAGTCATAAACTGAAGCATGGACTTCAAATGAGCAGAAAGTTTTGAGGACCTTTACCTGTATTTGAAGCTGTAGAGATTTCATGTAGTCGATAGCTTCATCGAGCATGGAAGCTTTATCTGACTGAGAAGCAAGGAAAAGACTTAGTTGGAAAAAGCAAGGGATCGATAAGTAGTAGTAACTTGAAGAGAAAGTAAAGAGACCTTGTTGCAGCGAGGAATGAGTTCTTGCAGAGCTTTCATCCTCTCATTAATCCTATCTCTCCGTTTCTGTTTACCACAACATTATTCAGATTCCTTTCTGAAATCTTCTATGAATATATAAAATCGAAAAAATAAAAAAAACAGAGACCCTTTCAGAGAGATTATGAACTTCTGCAGCACGAGATCTCTTGTTAGATGTTGTCTGTCCACGTCCTTGCTGCAACTCAACAAAGAAAGTGTAAATTAATGACAAGAATTAGAATCCTTGGGTGCTAAGTTGCTTATGGACTCACCTCTTCAATGGTTTCTCTGTCTTTTCGTTTCCTCTCATCGACGACGATGGTCTTGTCCGGCTCCTTTGAATTGGATGTACCTGGAATGTCCGCCACTGCTTTGCCCTTCCGATCAAGTGGTACAGCTAAGGATCCGTTACCTCGACTCTCTATTTCATCCGTCCGCCGTGTCAGACCGGAGTTGCTAGCCGCCGACGACTGTCTGGTGCTGGGGTTAACCTGCGTGGATTCTCTCACAATCGCCCTCGGTCCAGATTCAACTCTGCCGAAATTCCCTCTGAGCCTCGAGAAATTCATGAAGTTCCGTAGGGGCGGTCTAGGCTCGATAGTTGGTGGCGGCGGTCTCGGGGCGGTGACCTGAGTCGCTGCGGTGGTGGAGGGTGCAGCTGGTGTGGCGGCGGTGGCGGTGGCGGTGGCGGTGGCGGCGGAGGAGAAGAGAAGATCTGAGCATAAGTCATCCTCGCGGAGAGGATAGTGAAGCCAAGACGTCATTTCGTCTTCCTGTATAAACAGATTCTGATCTGAACAAGGAGAAGGTTTATTGGTGTTGGTGGTGTTGTTGTTGAGTCTTTGATTCTGAACAACTACTTGACCATTCTCCCATAGAAGCTCCATGAGATCATTATCTTGTCCCCTAAAGAAGTCTTACCAAAATCAGATCCCCAAAAACTTGCTTGATACACATGAGAAGAAAAGAAAAACTACTTACGTGATGGGTTTTGTTGTGGCAAGATTCAAAGAGTTTGTGTTGTTGACGTTGACATAATCATCATTATCGGTATCGAACTCGGGTACAAAATGGTTCATATCTTTCTTCTTCTATACAGAAGCAACACAAAACAGAGTCACTATAAATAGAGAGGAGATTGTTCATCGATGAAGAAACATATACTCTGCACTCAGGTTATATCTAACCTAGAGTGAGGTCAGGATAGGATTTTCTATTATTTTATATTTTATTTTGTGTCTGAATGTGTTCTCAAATTTCGTGCTTTTTATTACAATTGGGATAAGTTTTGGGTATTTTGTGTGTTTGTCTTTTATCTTTGTCTGCCTCTTCCATGACTCCATTGTGTATCGCATTTACTCTCTCTCAACTAACTTTAACACTCGATGCAGCAGCGTAATGTGAACTTGTGCCTGAATAACTTCGGCTCTGAGGTCACCAAGTAATGACGCAATGGAAATAATCCGTACACTATAATGACAAACAAATGTGTCTGGAATCTTCAAGCTCTCTTCCCTTTTTTGGAGTATTTGATGTCCCCGCCGTTATTTAATTACACTACTATTTTGTATCCCTACAGTTCTGAGGTCTTCCAATTATTTTTTTAATTTTTAGGGAAATATATATATTTTTAAATTTCAAAATAGATATTTTCGAACTTTTTTTTTTTTTTTTAACTATCTTACACCTTATTCAAGAACAGATCTCTAAACAATTTATGATCTTTGTGAAAACATGTGGTATTTCTAAATTTTTAAAATATATAATCAGATATTCCTTGGTCTTAAAATGGTTATTATACCGGTTTCTTTTCTTCAAATTGGATTATTGTTGTTTTTTAGGAAGTTGACTCATTTATGTGGATATATTCGAATATGTTTTCTATGGTTTATACAGATTATTTGGAAGAATAAGAATCTAAAAAGAACATATCAATAGCTACTGAGGATCGAAGATACAAAGGGACTTGAAACATATATTGATGAAGATAAAGAATGTTGGAAATCAAGAACGATAAGATTGAAGAAAACGAAAGAGCGATTGAGGTGAAATACCTTTACTGTAGGGTTTCTTTATTAATCGTGTGAATGAATAAAATTATAAACCAAAGACTCTTATATATACACCTCAAACCCGACCTAACCTTTAGTAAGGTTATACCATACCGAGGGGGCTACGTCCCCACACCTCCAGAAACCTAATTCTAGCGTGTCAATATGCGTAAACTAGACCGCCCTCCATGATATTGTGGACCTGATTTTAAGTCACTAAAGATAACAAAAGAAAAATTGTTTTACGGTTAAAGAGATGGGTTATAGTTTAAAAAACACTCAGGTTAAATTAAAACTCAATGATAAAAATAGATGGAAACCGCATGCTCCCTCTTGAATAAAATTTAAAATTAAAATCTCTTGGTCCAAAAAAAAAAAATGGGTCGTGTGCAAGTGTGTGGGTTTGAGAACATGGGGTAGTTTTACCTCATAGCGTAAGAGTTTTTTCTAGAATAAACTCTTTACTTTATGCCTATATATCGTGTATTCAGTGAACAGTTGAAAATATGGTTTTTAATTAGAGTCGATCATGAGTTTTAGAAGGCCGCAAAATATATAAAAAAGAAAAATTCCAATTCACATAAGCACAACAAGAAAATAGAGACAAAAGATGAAAAATAAAACAAGAAAATGTAACCAAAAAAATTCGAAGTCGGCCTACATGGACAAAACATGAAACTTACACCCCTAGATTAAAATAGAATTCCAAAAAAGTTAGTCAAAAATAAAATTTAATATTATGAACCCCAAATTCATGTTTGGCTTGCTTGGTCTTAGGATCACTGCTATTTCTCACCAGGTGGCTGAGATAGTATTTGTGTTCAACTTTCGAGTGTCATATTTTTACCAAAAACTTGGTCATCGTTTTGTTTTTTAAGACACAAAAATTGCTAAGAAAAAAAATATATTTTTGATGGGAAAATTAATGATTGAATCTTGGAAATAAATAGAGAGGTGGCCCTTTTGTTGTATAATCATTATTTAAAGCATCACAAGGATGTCTTGGTTCAGTGTTAGATGACTTGTGAATCTTCTTTTAGGTTGTTTGATGAGAGAGCACAAGTTTCTTCTTGAATCCTTGATTTTTGGTTTGTATTAGCTTTTGTGTTTATGTGTTCTCCCGTTTCCTCCTTGTTTAGACTCTTTTTGGTCCTTTCTGGTTTGGGTATTTGTAATTTGTAAATGGATTTTTTTATGTTATAATACTATTCGGGTAAAAAATATAATATATAGTCATTTTACATGAAAATATATATATAGTACAAGTGGGGAAGAAAGAAACAGAGGATGAGGGTTGAGAGATATGTGGAGTCACCCTTGGTGGGGACAATCCAAGTTGGGTTTCTATGGGAAACAACAACATCAATTTTTATGTTCTTTATTATTTTTTTTGCCTCCAGACCAAAAAAAATATATTATTTTTTGCCAGCAAATAATTTCATTGAATCAATATCGATTACAACCAAATTGTATCAGTCATTACTAAGAACAGACTGAAGAAAATCAGGACAAGTATCATCTACAACAATTCTATAAGCTCTTGTTGCTAATTACCATCTTCTTCCTTTCTTTTTTCTTTATCTTCGTAATTATTTTCTTATGGATGATTCTAAAAATTACCACTTATTTAATTTCTATTTATAAAAATAACATAAATTTTTTTAAAATATCACTAATTTTCAAAAGTTCCAAAAATATCATAAAATTAAAATCATCTTTTAACAATGAAAAAATAAACTTTAAACCCTTAAACCCAAACCCCATCCCCTAAAACTTTATCCTAATTTTGGATAATTACCCCCAAAAAATATATTGCAAAAAAAAAAAAAGGAATTATTCAAAAGAAAAAGAGATGCCAAAAGTTGAGGTGAACATGACAGTGAATCACGTGAATATTTATTTAATATAGAGTTAGAGTTTTCTAATTAATTGATGATCAGTGGCTAACTTATTTCAAAAGTGAGAGTCGTTAGTTTCCTTAAATTAGTTGAATATTAAATTATCGTGTTGGGTTTAAGGAAACGATAAGCATAATGGAGTAATAAAAAAATCATTATTTGCATAACCTAGCTCACTAATGTGTGATTTTAGCTAATGACGCACTAATAATAATACTTTAATAGGTCGCACGCCCGTAAGCTCACTTAATTAGTGATTGTAAACCGTCCCCAACAACATGTTTTGTTTTCATGCAGATTTTCAAAGACTATCACTTTTTTTTTTGGTCATAAGAAAAAGGATTCTGTTAAAATATAGGAATGCATGTTGATGATATTGGTCTTATCCGATCGATACAACTCTCGATCATCATACGGGTTAACAAGCCTTAATTAAAACATGATTGAAAGGTAATGTTATTGCGATGAACTAACTAGAATTATCTTATTTTTCCTTCAACCTATATGTTTGTTTGGATCATTTTTGGTCATCCTCACGTTGTATTAAGGTCAAAGATTTATGATCCTACTATATTCAGGGGAAAGAGGAAAGGTTAGAGTAGTCATCTTCATAAAAGGTGAAAATTCTCATCAAAATCAGAATGATATTAAATCTCATGATCCTATTTGATCCCTTTCGTTAGGGATATTTGATCAATAATCAAATAATGTATATACTGTTGATCAATAATTAAAGGGATCTTTTGCCCAATAAAAAAAAAATTTGGAAATTCAGAAACTAACCAAAAACTAGATCCAATTATCAAGATTTAATTTCCACATAGGGGATTTTAATTACTTATTAAATTTCTCAATTTTTTTAGTTATATAGCCAAATTTCCCATAGTTAAAAGACATATAATAGCTAGTTATTTGGGGTTAGCTGCAATTAATAAACTTCTAACCAAAATACCATGTACGTGTATGTATAGGGCACATTTTAAAACATTGCTATTTTTAAATGGAGACTATACACATCAAATGAGTTATTCGTGCTAGATCGATGTTTATGTTTGATGTACATTAAAAAAATATTAGTTAACAGTGATAATGGACTTTGATTGGGATCCCCAATTATTACCCTCTCTTAGAGGACATAACACGATGCGACAGCGGACGATGTGTCTTTGTGCAGATATACTTATTCAATCATCGATTGTTAATAATTATATCTTTGCAAAAAGATTTTTGGACATATATATATATTTGCTATTCTGTTACGTAGGAATGGCAAAAGATTTACCTAAAGAAATAGATTATTTATTGGACATTAAACTAAACTATTTATTTTTTTTTTCAAATTGACTTTTTCTAACATTGTAAAGAAAAAAAAAAAATGCAAATGACAGTTTCACCCAAGAAAAAGTCTAAAATGAATAACAAAGTCTATTAGTCGGACTTCATAATAAGTTTACTCCGTGGTTTTATATTAAATATTAATTATAGTTTTTAAAACAAACTAATTCGATATATATATATATATATATATAATCAAAATACATATATTTTTATTTATATAAAATAAAAGTTCATACAAATATATCACTTTAAAGTTTTAACCAACTAATATAATTTAGGTTATAAACCAATAAGAAATATTAGGTTATAAATAGTTGAGCAGAAAAGGTTATAATAATTAAAAATATACATAGGTTCCAAGAAAATTAAAAACAATTAGTAGGTGTGGGCAAAGGATTCCCCAACCACCGAATTAGATTGCAATTTTCCTAATAAAAAAAAAAAAAAATTGAAGTCATATCGAAAATTCTTATATAATTATAGGTCCACCTTATCTTGTCCATCTACAAAATATTCGTATAATTACTTAATATTTTATATTATTCTTCGAGTATGTACATAGCCATGTCGCCATCAACCATCATTTCCCAACCCGTTATTGTTGTCAATCATTTCTACCTGTAATTTAAACCTTGAATGATGACAAGTGAAGTGCAGTTTTTGTTTTATAATATCGTTCACGTTTTATCATAAACCGTATTTATTTATATTGTTTTTAACAAACCGCACATAATCCACAATGTGTGTTTTTATTATTCCAATCGCACCGCAAACTGTAATTCATTCATTCCACATTGCAAACCGCATATCACCATTCAGAACCTTAATTTGGCTATATTTCTGAATCCGATTTTTTTCGGTTTTTGTGACTTCCTAATCATTGTTTTGGTATATCGATATTGTTATGACAGGTATATCAACTGCTAAATATATACAAGATAAATATTTATATCCGATATAAAATGAAATGCTGATAAAAGGGAATAGAGAAAAAGAGAAAATTATTTTACTCCACTATTCTTTGTAGGCTGTAGCTGAGATTATTCAAATAAATAATGTTGCAATCGTTCATATAGAAGAAAAGAATGAAAGTGAGGGTGAAAGCGAACTCCATAAAAATACTTTAATTTTTTTACACATATTTTGTTTTCATAATGATGATTGGGTTATTGCCAACTACAGTCTACACGTTAGAGTATAAGAAATAGTACAAATTTCGTAAGAATGATTAAATCGTTGTATAAGTTTCACAATCGAGTTTGGCTAGGTAGTTAGACATGTTAACCGAGGAATCTCAGCCGTGAGGGTTGTCTTTCCGGACTCCAGTCTCCCGTTATGGACTCCAAAAGTATCTTTTTACTCTACTAAGATGTCTTCTAGTCTAAGCAAAGTCGCTAATTGCCTTTTAGTCAGTTTTAGATATATATATTTTTTGTTTTTATTCAGTTAGAGAGGGATGTTTTTGCTTTAGATAGATCATCAGAATTCAGAAGGGATGTTCTTTTTAAAAAAAAAAATGTGGGATACATACTTTGTCCCCTACCAGAGAAAAGCAATAACACGTTCCCCCAAAGCAAAATAGAGCACACACACTTAAACAAAATGAGGGAAAAGGAAGATAATTTGCAAAATTACACCCAAAATTAAAAAGGAAACACAAGACGCACCCATATACAAAATGAACATTAATGAATATTGACCCCCAAAGACACAAGACAAACCCAATAAACCAAAACAAAAGAGAGAGAGGCAGCGACTCGTTACGGGTTTGAGTCAATAGGAGCACCGGTTCTAGCCTGCGAGATCCGGTTTGCGTAGATGGTCACTAAACGAACCTGAGTACTGTTTAGACCTTCCAAATACGGCAAAAATGCTTTCCCCAGCATTATATATATGTCTACCAGGCAGAACACCACTGTCTGCAATAAACACAAACCCTTTAAGTCCCATTTCATAAATCTCAGGGTTCCCGAAAGAAAGTATAAGGTATGTGTACAGAAAAGTCGAAGCAAATTGTCTTAAGTACCTTCCGGACATCTGCACTTTGGTTCCCAAATGCTTCAAAAACAGCAGGCAAAAATGAGGACAATTGATCCATCAATTCCTCTTGCGAGAGCCTACCCACAAGCTGCACATAGAAGCCATGAGTCTATTTTAGCGAGAGATCTGATGAATAACAACCTTGGAGAAAAATGAACATAATCAGCCAGTCAGGAAATCTAACCTTAGTTAAACAATTGATGCAAGCGACGAGAGTTTTCTCGTCTTCTGTTACCAATAATGGGACAATAACCTGAAACAAAGACATAACCCATATAAATCAACCAGAACAAATAAACCACGGAGGTCATGAAAACAGGGGTATTCTGGTACATACACTTAAGCATCTAAAAGGATCGTATTGGGACAAAACTGTGGTCAAGCATTGCTCAGCTTCACTGGAAACCTAAAAAGATATTATAACATATACGAGATCAGGAGTCATGCAAATGAGAATGGAGTGGATGCAAGAATAAGGCTTGTAATCCGTTACTTTGGGAACAGAGTCCTTCGAGACATGAAGCAGCTTCTCAATCACTATCTCAACCGAATCTTCCATTGCATCTTTCTGAAATTTTTAGGCGAAATATTACAAGTAAGAAAAGGTCTCGCAATTTCAGAGAGCTGGAATTATCACACCATTTACGTGTTAGAGATAATTGATGAGACTGAGTAAGTAACAAACCTGGCTTTTTAGCATTTCAGAAATCAGCGAAAGAGCAAGCTCTCTGATAGAAAAATCTTCGTCATCAAGCACTTCAAGAACAACCGTCAAAATTTGATTGAAGTACTGCAAAAAAAAAAAAAAAAAAAGGGACAATATCCTATTAGGGTTGATAAGCAAGTGTATATGGTAAAAAACCACTTCTACCACAATTACCTGAAAAAAACCACTACTACCACATGCCAAAGCATTCCATGGTTTGGCATGTTAAGTTTCTAATCCTAGCATTTCTAAGTTAAAACTTATACAAAGCAGGCAACCTACCAGCGAACTTCACCAACATAAATTTTTTAATATTACTTAATCTTTTTTAGCCTTGTGAATTTCATGGAATAAATTTAGACATGTCGGGACCAATTACTCTGAGTAACAGAACCAAAGTTCATGAGGTATACCTTGGCCCAAACTGATTCCTCGTTAGCTACAGAGGCTTCAATTAGTTGCTGAATTCCAGATTTCTTACTCGAAGAGGGGATTCCATCACTCCCATTAATCTGTAAAAGAATTATTAATAAACATGCTTGTTGGTACCAGAAAGAAATAGGTCACTGACTCTAGCAGCAATAACCGTTACTGACCATATGTAGAATCTGAGGAATGCTAGGTCCAGATTCCAGTGTTGGGTTAACCTTAATAGATGAGAGCATGTAGTGACTTAAATTTAATTCGCCGGAGACCTCAATTTCCTGTCTTTCTTTCGAGGAATCAGCATTCATCATACTTAAACCATTTTTCTCCAAATGAGGAGGAGATAAGCCATCCAAGTTTTCGTTGTTGTCTGAGCTTCCATTAGGGCTGGTTCTTGAAATCATATTTTGACCAGCTGAAGTATATGTGTATTCAGAATCCTTTTGGTTCATGAAGTTCTGATACAGCTTTTCCTGGGTTCCACTAGAAACACTTTGATTAACACCACCAGCGGTCGCTGTTGGCTCCTGAGAAGAACTCCACTTCCTGCCACTATCACTGTCAACAGAACCTCCAGAATACCTGCCAAGGAATATATTCTTCTTGGAAGCACCAGCATATCCTTCTTCCGATGATGTCCCAATGGCATCAGATGGGTCATAAGACTTTATTCTCTGTTTTTCCTTTTTACTCTGCATATAGTTTAACAGGTCCACCTCGATACGGGGAGTATATTGTTTGAGGGCTCTTCTCAAAGAGTTTTGCTCCTCCACCGACAAACTAAGAATGTAATTTAGCAGTCCCGCAGAATCATAATGATTGTAAACCGATATGATGCAAGTGATGGAAGCTTCTTTCAACTTGGTATTTTTGTCGCGGGTTAATGGTGTCAACTTTGCCAGCCACAACTTTAGTATGCCACTATTACCCGAAATTTCAGGGTTACCAGCATATCTGTTGAAAGAGTTGATGGCGAATTCAATCACAGCTAATTTAGCCTTTGGGGACCTCTGCTCATCCAGGGAACGAAGCAATGCAGGTAAAAGAGCATCTACACTGTAGGTTTTGCTGACAATTTCTAAGGTCGATGAGCAAGGTTGTCTAACTACCTCTTTAGGATCGATTAGCCGTGAAAAGACATGGGGTAAGATTCTTTCCATGTAGCTCTCAAAAGGCTTTCGGCAAGACGGTATAAGATCCGCGAGTGTTGACAATGCTGCTTGTGCTACCTTGTGGTGAGGATCATCCAAGTGCCGGAGAAATAGTTTCATTACTTTCTCAAAACTTTGAATTACTTCTTGGGCACCTTTTGGGCCTTGTTGCAGCAGAGTTTGGAGAAAATTAAAAGCTGCAACTCTGGCACACCAATCAGAACTTGAGTTCAGTCCATCGTTAAGGGCCTCATTTAGGGAAGCTGGACCATCAACATAACTTGACATGTCACCAAGTTGCAATTGGCTATCATCAAAACTCCTCCTCCTGCCTGCTGACATTCTCCCCCCAACATTCTTCCTCAAAAGTGGCCTCTGGAAATTGGGAACATGGCTAGCGTTTGTATCCCTGAATGTCAAATCTCTATAAGCAGTATCCATCTGCTGTCTGTCAAAATGCCCCGCCATAAACCGCCTCGCCTCTCTGGCATCATTGTTTTCCTCAAAAGAACTTCTCTCATTTCTCTCTGAGATCCTTTTAGCTGCCAAGGAAGAAAAGCTAGGATCAGACTCTGACAACAGGTTGCCACGGTATGATTGTCTTCCTGAGTCCTTTGAAGCTTGGATTTGGGTAATAATATCTGACAAACCAAGGCCACTGCTGCGATTACTGCCTCTATTGATACTAGGCCTTGATTCAGCAGTTGTGCTACTACTGAGACTAGACGCTGAAACAGTAGCATGGAATGGAGGATCACGAGACGATGGAGGGTCAACTCCTGCACTAGGGGAGAAAATTAATTTAGTTGTGCAAGGATAGTTTTGTTTATGTCAGAGGCGTTTCGAAAATAAAATATACTCCTCATAAGGAAAGAAGCTCAGTACCTAGGTCCAAACTACTCGAACGAAGGGCTGCCGGATTCTGTCTATCAGAAACATGCAGTCCTCGGAGCATACTTTCAATTGCACTGACCTTCTGCTTGCTAGATTTTAACACACTTTCCAGGCTACGTTCAGAACCTTTATTCAGATCCTTTGATTGGGAAAGGAGTAGCCCAGAAGAAAGAGATCCTCCTGATGATATATTTGAACTTCTATCCATAGCTACAATAGCTGATGTTCCATAGCCAGGTAGATTAGATGGAGCAGACGCCTGAGAAAATGAGGGATGGGAGTGTCTCTCACGGACAGATGGTGAGGCATGTCTCCTATGAATTCCACCTTCTTCTTCATTTATTAGCTGCAACATATGGAGTGGGTTGTCAAGCCTCATCAATGCTAGTAAGCATAACATAAAGATCGGAGACGCCTTACCCTTTGAATGACAGGGTCAAAGGATGAAAACAAACGACGTGAGCGATCAGGCCATGTTTTTGCAAACATTCTGTAGCACATTCTAGCAGTTGCCCGTACCTGTTATTCAATATATCAAAAAGCTTCCAATGATACATGGGAAAAAGATAGTTGGGCAATTCAACAAATACAAAGCATTTGATACTAGGCTACAAGCATCCATTCAGTTAAAAGTTGCATCAAATCCTAACCACTGCCTTCCCACAGAGATGAAACAAAGGACCACAAACCTAGCTCACTCATAGCATCTGCAACATTACATCTGGTGATATGGAAATTGGTACCACAACCTACCTCACTCATAGCATCTGCAACACAGCACCTAATCAGATCTTCGTATAAATCAACTGACCGCTGAATTTCTGGAGCATCAGGCCAATGTTCGAGGGTTAACAGTGCATATTCACAACACCTGTTTAGAAACCGGGATTAACTTCCATAAGATCAGATATGTAAGGGTCTATACAAAAGCTTCAATATACCTTGCTCGCAGAATTGCATTACGGTCATGTTTTGCTGATTCAGCTATGCGGGGAAGTACGCGGGCAGCTTTGCAATTACGCAGCATCTAGAATAGCAAGAAAGCATCTGTGTAAGCACAAAACTTAGACGAGCAAGCACTGTTTTAGAAACCAAAATTAGACGAGCTAATAATTTACCGTCTTTATGCAGTTATCAGCAGATTCTGCAATTACAAGCACAGTGATCACAACAAGCTTGAAAAGCACCTGATTACCATATAGTAATATTAACATCATGTATATGCGTTAAATGTTATAACAGTAAATGACAGGGTTTTCAGCTTACTGGAATAAACATCTCAGCGCATGCTTCAAAATCTCCCAGTAGCTCTTTTGATAAGAGACACAAGAGATGGCAAGCCTATGAACATGGGAAACAGCATATGTAAAAAAGGTGATGAAGAAAATGGTTATCAAAACTAAATAAGATAATGTTATCTAGTTAAACTGTACCCACTAGCAAAAATGTGTAATTCTGGCTAAAATGATCATAATTTTTATGAGCACAAAAGGCATAGGCATAGAAAAAGATGAATCTACATAGTAAATAATCAATGAAAAAGCTTTCCTTGCTGACATGTCAACTAATCAATTTGTCTCCATTGCTGGGCTAGGAAAAATCACAATGGCTTCTAAATTCTAATTATAAAAATAGCAAATTGACATTTCTAGCTAACCTGCTTCACAATAGTTGATCTACGGTCAGATAGTTGTGTACTTAAGGGGCCCACAAGTTGCTTCAGGAGACCTCGGAAACAAGAGTAATCAGTCGCACCTTCAACAGAAAAAGATTCCATGAGATGGGGTATTAGAAAAAAACCTACAATGCTCGCAGGAAATATCATGACAGCGTTCAAAGCAAATGAAACTTAAATTAGAATATAGAAAGGCAGAAAAAGACTGATTCAGTACCTCCGGCAACAAGTCCTTCAACCCTCTGCATAGCTGAAATACGCATTGACCAGTCTTTCTCAGGGACGAGTGTTGAAGCAATTTTCTCAAACTCTCGTATCAGCTCCTTCTCTGAGTACACTTTAATTGGCTCGATGGGTTTTTCAGTGATGTCTGCATCTCCTGGAATGCACAGAAACAAAAGTAAAGAAACCAATCAGCTGAGATAGAAATATTACAACGCCTATATTTAGACTTTAGTCCTTGAATGAAGGATCCTAACCTCCAAACAAAGAGTTTTCTCTCGTGGAAGTCTTTGCCTTAGGACTACTTTTCTTAGTATTGACACTTGATGCCTTAACCTCATTAACAACATGATGACCACTACGGCTATCTGTAGAACGCTGTTGTGGCTCAATACGTTCTAGTCTAGCATTAATATCCTTTACCTGATTCAAGATAGAGAAAGAATTATAGCTCGGACTGCAATCATGTTATACTTTATCAAAGTATACCAAACTATGAGACAGATGGAAGCTAATAATATGCGTTCTGCATTCTTGCAGTGCACATGGATCAATCTTAAACAGAGATCTACCATATATGATGGAAGATGGTGGCGCTGAAGCTCTTCTCGGAATTGAGACCCACCCTGCATATACATCTCCTGAAGAATACAGAGTTATGATTATTAAAATCAAACACAGAATAGAGCATCTGGATTCTGAACTTTAAAGATTCTCTAAAACAAAACAGAAAGAGTTCCACGGAGAAAGCAGAATTCTCTTCCAATACTTCACAGAAAATGATTGGTTTCACTACTATCTCAAACATAATACTGAAATTTAAGCTACATTCATGATTAAAGATCAATAGAAGTTTCTAACAGTTAAGCTGTAAACAAGAAATCACTTGAAAAACTGAAAACGAGTTGAAAAGTCACCTCAATACACAGAATTGCAGCTTCCCTAACTGCTTGATTTGGGTCATTTAACATCTGAAGTATCTGATAATTAAGAAAAAAGTACCACAAAATTAGTCCAATTGCATCTGACATTCCTTAAAAAACTAATCAATACAAGAAAAGATGGTGCATTATACGGGAGCAAGTATAACACGCTGAAGAGGGAGTTCAGTGGATGCAAAAAGACCAATGGCGGATGTGACGGTACGAGCAAACTCTTCCCTGACTCTCCAACTCTTATGCATCCAAGCATAAGAACCAGCTCTTTCAACTATAATGGTGGGAGACGAAACCTAAAACAAACATCTCTTAAGCAGAAGCCAATGCAAATTCCTAAAATCAAATTTCTCAGAATTAGTAAGAATCCTTCTGACCTCCATAAGAGTTGTCAACAAACGCCTGGCAGCATCCCTAACTGGTTGCTTGCTATCACCAAGGCGCTCGACGACGGCAGGAACAAGGGCGTTCAAATGAAGCTTGAGATGCTCGCCGGCGAGGACGGCGGCGGAAGCAAGGGCCTGAAGCGCACCTTGAGAGACTCTGAAATTGCTGTCCTTGAGAAGATCCAAACAAGAATCAACAAGTGAGGTGACTTCGGAGGGAGTCAAACTCTTCCGAGAAGCTTCGAGAAGTTGATGGAGGCGTTCAACAGCGGCCATGCGCTCCTTGGTGTCCTTGGCTCGCGCCATTTCTAGAGCTTCCTCCATAACCAACCACCCCGATCTGGCTCTCCTCTCTTCAGATCTGCTTAATCTCCAATCACACCAACACCACCGAATCGACTTGGAACAGAGATTCTAGAGAGAGAGAGAGAGAGTGTGATGAGTTGTAGAGCGAGAAAAGGAGAGGGGATTTTAGCGGAGAAGTGCCGCTTAATTACTCTACTTAACAAGGGAAAGAGTAAAGGTGACTAATTTGAGAAAAACATTTGAAGTAGATAAACGAAACGAAACCATGTGGTTGGCTAAGCCAATTCACTATATGCCCTTTGCTTTTGCTAATAATTACAGTCACATACCACTATTCCTGTCCCAATTTAACCACCGTTTGGGTTAGTCACATAAACCCACCTTGGCTGCTCCTGAGTTTAATCATAACGGTTCAAAAGTTTTTTCAAACATTTTTAAAATTGTTTGATATTTTTGTTTAGAGATGTTTGATTGGGGAAACCTGTTCAGTTAAAAAGAGCCAACATTTTTTATCATTTGCAAACGTAAAAACTTAAATTGTACAATTAAACATTATAACCAAATGAAGTATTGATGAATAACAAACGAGCAATTCATTTGTGCCACCAACATGTATCTATGTTGAAATAAAATGATCATGATTCCGGTTGGGTTATAAATGAAATGAAAATGAGGGCGTATTTTCTTTATTTCGTGGCAATTATGTAAAATCAATAACATCATAACCAGTTTCATTTTTTTTAAAAACTCACGTGTCGCCGACCACAACAGTAATCATGTCTAATTAACCCATTTATTTTTAAAAGAGCAAAAATACCCAAAATGAGTTAATTTTTATTTTTTGTAAGGTGAAACATTATAGTTTCTAATTACACCGTATAAAAGTGTTAGTTTTGCCAATCGCCCTTATTTATAAACAAACATAAGTAAATAATTTCATCATTCAAATTTCTACGGACTCATTAAATTTTTTTCAATATTTTACGAGAAAATGTTATCGAAATTGCACTTGTTTTGGTGGTCACCAAATTGTATATTTCTAATTGTAATGGTATTATATTTATTTTTGTGAGTTCTTTTAAATGTCAAATAAAACACTATTGAAATGTTTGGTCAAGTTGGTTAAAATTGAACAAAAATCACATGATTATAAATTAGACTAAGTTTTTTTTTTTTTTTTTTTAATTGACTAGAAGCTGAATCAAACAAAAAGGAAAGTTTAAAGAAGACCAAAGCCGGACAAAACATCGGATAAAATGCCTCCTATCCAATGGTTGGTAAGTTCTCAAAGAATAAAAACCAATTAAATGGCCCATTAAATTTTTTGTTTATTACATTAAATGAAAAACAAATTTGTCATGTCTATCACCAACCTAACCAGACTGGAATAAATCCAAATTATGTATAATCAATTTCCAGTCATTACAAATTCAAAAAGACCAAGATAAGTTATAGTAACAATAATTAGAGTCAAATAATTAAAATGAAATTGATTTAAACTGACCACCCAACTGATAATGTATAGTAGAAACGTCGGCTCAGATAAGTTGATTAATACTGATTTCCATTTAGATTAGAGAAAAAGTTTCTTGATAAAGTCCACATCCTCTCGACAACACAATGGACCAGAAAAGGGTACTAACTTAATTCTTGATAGGGATGATTACTCATAACTCCCTCTTTTAACCTTTTAATTCCATGGTTTAACATGCATTAACTGAATTTCGAAATGAACATTTGAACGAATGTGATAATGATTGATTTGAGATGGGAGATGCTAGACCTTCTTGTGACAAACAACAATCACACGTAGAGTTCAAAATCTTCGACTTGCTTTGCTAAGTAGACACGTGTAAACTTTGTAGAAGAAATTAAATGAGTTTTTGAGCAAGTTTTGGGAAGTTGTGTGATGTGTTGAGTCGCTTTGGAATTCGTCCATTATGACTTATGATTGGGTCCTTAAAAAGTATAGTATCTTGTTGTATCTAATTTTTCAGAAAATTAAAGCAAAAAGAAATTGCATAATAAATAATATTATAAAACCACATGATATGACCAAGTTTTAAAATTTTCAACATGTCTTAGAGAGGACAATGAACTAAAGAATTTATTCAGTTTTCTTTGGTATTTTACTCATTATCTGTTACAGGAAGAAAGCCTATTGCAGCTTATTTATCTTAATCTTGTTGGTTTGGTATGACAAACATTATGTAAAGACATCATGGTGCTATTTGAGAATCAACCACATAAACATTGTACATCTTTTTATCTACTATCTCCCAAATCTCTGTATCATCATCATTGATCTTCATTAGATCACCATCATTAGGTGTTGATATCTCACAGGTGACGATTCTTTCTTCCCGATCATCTCCTAGACCAATTCCCCATTTCTCCAGATTCTCGGTGAATCTCTGCCTTGGATTATATCTTTAATTTACTGTTTCTCATTATCTCAAATACAAATTGTACATATATACCAAAACTACTGTATACGGTATGCCATTAGTGAGCCTCCATATTTATAAGTGGGGCATAGGTTCCAGTCAACCTAACCAATGAATCGTACCAGGCCAGAGGCCAAACAGCAAAATTGACCTGTATAGAGGAGTTAACTACGGCTCATCATCGTAAGGGACGTGTGAAGCCGAGGATGAAGGTAAAACAAAGATGGGCTGTCCATTGTGTTGAAATTCACCAAGTATAGAAGAATGGTCAGCTTCTTGGCTGATGCAGCGATTTCCCGTCATGTCAAGACGTTTGAGATCACCTGACCAATCATCATACATATATTTACCCACCAAAACAAAAATGGCCCAGCGATCATGCTGAAGAAATGCAGATCAAACCGGTTCCAGAAAATTATTACCTCGTGCATTTCTCAGGGAATCACATAGCATGAGCAAGGATTCGGGTGGCACAAGATTGTAGGATGCGTCAACTGAGACAAGTTTTGGTGCCAGGGATATGAGCTTTGACAGAAATCTAGCAGTCTCTAGTCCTCCACGATTTTTGCTATAGCGGGATACCAGAAAAGGAACATGAGGAAACCGAAGGCCAAGTAATGCAACGTATACAGAAAACAGAGGAGGTGGAATTGCTTTCAACCTTATATTTATACTCAGCAGCTTCGTCAACCCTTTTACAAGTTTTCTGCCAAGCTCAAGAAACCCAACAGGACCTAGCCCTATACCCGAAATGTTGAGAGACTCTATGGAGATTGTCAAGGATTTTACTATAGCCTCCGCAACCTCGCTGAAGAACAAGAACAATCAAATAAAAAAGACGCTTCTCACCGTTATAACTTATAATTAAATTTTTTCTTTTGATGATTACCTTCCAAGTGCATTATCTGCTACAGAGAGGGATTTTAAAGGTTTCTCAAGCATTGTAAGGGTATCAAGAAACTCATTAACCCCGCGAGATGATAGCTCACAGTTCTCCAAGTTCAAATCGGCTAAAGGAGAATCTGGTTTCTTTGTGAAATAAGATATCAAGCTTCTGTAACACTCAAGAAAAGTATGTAAAGGGCAATGTATTTTTGCTGATTTAGTCCACGATTATACATGCAGGAACTTAAAGGACAAACCTGATTCCATCATCTTCAATAGGGTTCCCGCTCAGGTCAAGAGATTCCAAGCCGGGCATATGGAAAAGAGCATGTGCAAGATTCTCTGCATCGTATTTGTTAAGTTCATTCCCCCTAGAAACACAGTTCTAACAGTTTACAAGGTTTCCAGGCTTAAATCCGCAACTTCACTAGAAAATACCTTAAGTTGAGCTTGCACAGCGATTGTAAAGACTTTCCAGATGACAGAGAACCAACAACAGATCTCCCGCTGAAAGTAGAAAGCCATCCTGAAATCTATATATTGTATGTTGGTCAGCAATGAAACGTAAGTCATATATCATTTTGAACAAGTAGAATCATTGGCGGTACCCACATTATTTTCAGAGAGGTCAAGGGAGGAAAGATCCGAAGAAGAATCAAGAAGTGTAGAGAAAACCGTCCTCGCGATATGCCTATCGAGGTGGCTATCGCAGAAATGTAAGGAATGTAAAGACCTGAAAAAACGATGGTCACTTAAAAAAAAAGAATAAAACAAAAGAACCGCATAAAGAGACTACACACTTCATAAAGAAAAGCAACGTTGACAGCCAAATGAGCAAGCATTTCACAAAGACGCCTACATATGTATACCTCGTCGACTTCAAGAATGAAAAGAAAGCGGAAGGCACAGCAAGTGGATCTATCTCAATGCTAGATGTCTTTATACAAAAACGTTGCATCCCAGTTGTGTGAATAGCCTTTCTATGAAGAGAAGCGCAAATTTCACTGATGAATCTCGAAGAGAGCTTACAATGAATGAATTCAAGCGAAATTAACGTGTCTTGGTTCTGGATCAAGAGCTTACACAAGGGCTCAACCTGTCACATCATAGATCACCAGCAATAAAATTCCAGCGAACTAAACATAAGAAAATATGCAGTGAAAGTGCGTTACATGTTTCTCGGATCTGATCCAACATAGAACCAAAGCTTGCAATTTACTTCTCCGCAATAACTCCTACAGTAACAAAGCCTAAACGTTATTTCTATCCTTCCTATTGAGGTTAAATGATTGATTCATCTACAAAGAGACAAATTTTGAAGTTTTAAGAGAAAGGAAAACGTGGAAAACATTACAAAATAGTGCCTCACCTAATGATACTGAAAGAAAAAGCTGATACGGCTCTATTTTCAAGCACATAAACACTATAAAACCTCAGGGCACAGCTTTATTACTTACACAAATTTCTGGAACGCAGAGTACATTCAGAAGCCTAAGACACCTGCAAAAGGTACGAACAAACTTACATAAGTATGATAGAGTGTTAAATCAGTAAAAACCAAATACCTCACGCACAACCTATCACGAGGGATATAAAACTCAGACAAGCAGAAAAAGGACCATGAAATGTTACTTACCTAAGGTATGGAGCACATATCTGAAAATGAAATGATAGTTGGGTGCAGACACATTTTTGACAATTTATGTGCTCTTCATGGCAAATGTATCTCAATATATTATCTGCAACAGAAAAAGAACTAAGTGAATAATGGTTACTGAGCAACTGAACCGTAGAAACTGAATAGAACAAGTTACCTGATACATTAATGGAACTTATCTGACCACTAAATGTGGGGCACATAGCTACCTCAGCTGCTTCATCAACACAACTGTTACTCGGATTAACATAAAACTCAAAAGGAAGAAAAAAAAAGTATTGGTAAATCGACTTAGTTAGGTAGCCATACTTCTGCAGATGCTTTTCCCAGTAAAGCTGTTGCCAGTCAGCTGGTAATTCCACATGGTTAACGAGCTCAGGCCAACGTAGCTTAAATAACACCT
Organism: Odontarrhena argentea; assembly: GCA_900406245.1. NCBI lineage: Eukaryota > Viridiplantae > Streptophyta > Magnoliopsida > Brassicales > Brassicaceae > Odontarrhena > Odontarrhena argentea. The sequence goes on along the minus strand of OVAF01000608.1, from coordinate 1,209 downwards.
TCCAAGAGCTACCAAGTATATCATTTCTGCATACGAGTTTCAGCTTAACCGCTATCAGTCTAAATCAAACAATATAAACCGGGAAAAGAAATAGAATTCATCAAACCTTGCACGTTTCCTCCCACTAATCAAGCAATCATCGCCAGATACATAATCATCCGAGCACTTGAACGGCCTATACCAATTAACCAGGACAACAAAAAGTGTAAAATCAAATATGAGCCATAAAACTCTATAATAAAAACCGTCTCGAACCAGGACAAAACTTATAAAACCAAAGTCTCTGAGTAGAACTGACATGTGGGTCTGGAAATTCTGCAACGCTAGTGCAGGCAAGTGAGTGATAAGGCCATCAAGCAACTCCGATGGAAGCTCGTACACATCCGGAATTGGATTATCGCCTGAGAATATACACAAAATCAGCAAAAGTTTAAAACTTTAGCGTTTTTCGAATCCAATTTACCTTGAAGGAGCTCAAGTTTGAGGGATTGGATGCAGAGAAACGCGAGAGATGGAGCTTTCGTCATTCCCGAATGCCAAATCTCGCTCTCTCTTCCAAACACCATTAAACTCTTTAGAATGGGCCTTACATCAATCCCTCGTCAATGACATCTACTTCCTTTTTCTCAGCCGTCCGGAAATTCAAATCCGTGAGATACAACTCACATAAACAATATCACATAGGCAAAATTTAGCACTTTTATCTCAATTTTTCCTCTTTTGAATATGAATCTGAGGCTCCGAATGGTGACTTTGTGGTGAATCATTAGCTAAAATACTCTCTATAGAAACGAAATGGGCTATAATGCTCTCAAGAGAAAAATAGTAAAAACATTGAGCTATAATACTCTCGCTAGTACAACTAAGTACAACCCAATAAGTACAACTAAGAATTTTTCCAATCAGAATATTTAGTCCCCTTATTATTCCACATTTAAAAATATGGTATCAGAGCTATACCATTCAGTCCATTTAGTCCGCGTCTAAAAATTGGTATCAGAGCCTAGTAACGCATCCAGGAACCTCATAGAGCCTAGTAACGCATCCAGGAAAAGCCTCGCAACGAACCCAGGAACCCAGAGCCTAGTTCCACATCCAGGAACCTAATAGAGCCTAGTAACAATCTAGGAAAAACCTATTAAGAAAATATAATAGCAAATGACAGATAACTCTACTTCACTTAGTTCACAAATTAGTTCACTTATAGAT